>JAHZNP010000102.1:0-150503 GCA_020615345.1 Triops cancriformis
GGGATGACAGGCTTTCCGAAGGTGTCAAAATCTCTTTCCTTTTTTGTTCGTCTTTCTTTTCGTTTCTGACATTCGGATTGACGAGTGTCCAGCAGCTCTTGGTGTAAAGTGCGACGGTGAGAGGTGCATCACGCAGGAGATGGCAATTATTGACTCACCGTGACAAGAGGCTACCGATCACGACTTCTCCCATGGACGTTTTTCTCGGATAAGCTCGCAGCTTACGCGACTTGGGGAGAACCCAGGACCAGTAGAGTCATCTTGTCAAGTTAGGGGGATTGTCTCTCAAAGTCTGGCGCTACGAGATTACACTCCTCTAGAACGTGTGAAGCTATTTCGACATGAAAAAAGGAGGGGAAAATCCACACTCAAAAAAGCCAGAAACGAATCCAAAACGTCCTTTTAAGGTCTATGCATGTTCGTCATTTTAACTGACGTACTATCAGTACGTCAAATGCACGTTCATGCGTTTCCACCTCAAGTTTAGAAAATACAAAAAATTTATCAAATACAAAAGTACATGACAAGTCTCATAGTTCTGGCTTGAATAAGCTTGAATCAACATTGTTTTTTTTGGTATATTGGTCTTAATGCTGCGGTACCGATGAGGGAAATATTTATTTCAGACATATTGTCGACACTGTTCTCAAACTAAGTCCATCGCCTGTTAATGTTTCTTTTATTAACAAATTTGTTGAATACAAGGCCACTTGATACAATAGTACTGATAAGTTATTTATGAAGTACTAGGAGGGGTGTACCTTACCTTAACCCAGACAGGGGGAGAGAGAGGGGAAGTTCGCAAAAGTTTCATTTTTTAAAAAATTCTTTCGTTTGGTGCGCGTATATTGTTAATGACGAGAAACTTCTTGAATGCGCGAGGATTTTCTAGACTTAAATGCAGATGCAACCTTTGACAATTTAGTATTACTGATTGTCTCTTAAAACTACTTGATAAGTAAGGCTTATTTATACATTATTAAAACCCACAGGAAGACCCTACTGCCATGTTAGTCACATGTTTACTATTACACCAATAGTTGGTATTTGTACCACCCACGTCCAAACTTTACCATGCAGTGTCTAAATCTTAATGCACTTCTTATAATTAAGTAACTCAAGTTAAACCACTCACGTCATTACGATTGAATTACTAAATGTTCTCTCCTGCGTTCCTTTTAAAGACCAAAACACGGCCAAGTTCTGCCTAAATGAAAGACCTAGGATATTGCTTTTGCAACGAAGCAATACAGTGAACACCACTAAAGCATCGTCATCCTGCAGCAGTTGAAAAGACTGAAAAGGATGGCTCCGAAGGTGTGTTCTCATCTAAAGAGCCAAACCCCAGCCCTTGCAATCAAGCCCCGATCGAAACACTCCGAAACAGTTCTATTTGCAGTCGTCCAATTTGGCCGAACAGCTAACAAACCCACATCAATACCTTCTTCCCCCCAACCGTGTGTGTATTGACTACCGTGTGCACCTTTTGCGGTTCTCAAGAAGGTATATGTACGTATGCCCAGGCTCCCAAACGCTCTCTCTCTCTCATTCTCCTCTCGCCTTATCCCTTCCTCCCGAACACTAGCAAACAGAACCCTAAATCATACCGTGAGGCTGACAGTCAGGGATTTGACGTGTGTGTGTCGACCTGTGCAAATACCCACTGCGATTCCCTGGCCCCAGCACTGCCAGGAGGAAACTCTAATCCTCCCTCACCCCCCCCCCCCGCACCCCAGGAAAAGTCTCAAGGAAAACGGTACTTGGGACGCTTGGCCGAGCATCTCCAGAACCTTGATAGAAGGCTTTCATCGACCATTTCTCCGCGGGATCTCCTAACAGCCAAGGAAAGTGGTAGAAAAAGAAAAGGGCGGGAAAACAAAAAGAACGAAAAATAAAACAAATAAAAAAATTCCGCCCCTCTAGTCCACCAACACCTCCTCTGCTCGTACCTCTCGCAGAGCCCACGACCTATCCGCGCACCTTTTCTTCCAGATGAAATGAAGTTGGGCTGCTGGCCAAGGTAAACATCGGGAAAGCCCTGGCGTTCGACGGACGATCGGATAAGAGGAAGCGAAATGGGGTCCGACGACAAGAATATATTAAAAAGGTAGCGTGGCGAGGGTGCACCGGGGCGACTGGCCGAATATCATATATATATAATAAATCGGAAGGAAGAGAAGAAAGAGATGCTCGGCGCGTGCCATACCGAATGGCTTTCGCTTCAATAGGCCGGTACACAGCGTCAAAAAAAGGCAATGGGAAGCTGAGGGGGGTGAATGACGAATTTGATGCTTTCCCCCTGCCTCCCATCTTTTCCTCTATACCTTTTGTTTGGGAGGGGGAGGTAAAGGTAAGGATGAGATCTGCAATTCAAATGACGCAAGGTTTACTACAGTCGGGAAAGAGGAGCCATGATGTGTGTGTGCGGGGGGGGGGAGAACAAAGAACCCGAACCGAAGCGAGGGCAACTCAAGCGGAGAGGGCGGAGCTTACGGCGAGTAAACAGCTCGAGCTTTGCTGGCCCGTGAGGCGTAAACCACTTGGGTCAGCGAAAATAAACGTGATACAAGCACATTTCAGGTGACGACCACTTGGGCCCCGCCAGGTGAGGTCGACAGGCAACAATCAGGGAAAAAACACAGAATTTCTTAAGCTAATTTAGCCTATTGAACAATCTTGCCAAGTCCTTTCGCTTTTCCCCCTTAAATTAGTCTATGTAATCTTTAGCTAGTAAACGTAACTCACGCTACCTAGGGAATCAAGTAAAATGGCAACAAAAACAAAAAAATAAAAAATAAAAATAATAAATAAATAATAATAATAATTATTATGATTATAATACGAATGATGATGATAATAATAATAATAATAATAATAATAATAATAATAATAATAATAATAATAGTAATAACAGGAGCCAACGAAAGGTAAATAAAGATATGAGAGAATAAAATTTAGACCCAAAATACAAACTGAAAGAATTTAAGAATGATTGTTGATCCAATTTGTATCAAAACGATGGACGTTGCCAACAGGCGCAAAACTACACTGAAAAACGAGCTAAAAGTAAGATTAGTATGACTATTGCAGGATGATTAGCATGCACATACAAACATTTTGTAAAATTATAACCGTGTAAACAACCCTGTAACACGGTTGAACCTGAGTTAAAGCCGTTTACTTCCTTGGAGTCCATCCTCGCAATGTGGACGCGCGAACCACCGAGGACATAAACAGTGCGAAAATGCAAAAACTAAATTAGTACCGATATAAAAGTAAACTCCACGAAAAAAAATATATGTTGACAACGGGACCAACGTCAAAAGAATACAAGTAATCACCCATCAGTGCAAGTTGGAAGTGAATTTCAAAAAAGCCGAAACTTCGCTTTCAGCGCCCATTTTTCCCTCGTCGTACCACCTAATCAAATGGCTCTTGCCAGCAAAGCCCCCAGCAATTGGTCTGGATTACTTTTTCAAGTTGAGCTGCCATCGGTTTGTATTATCCTTTGAGATTTAAAACCCTCCTAAACGACTGGCACAGGGCGCCGATAGACCCTGGCTTTTTCTCAAAAGCGATCGTGGTAATAGTCCGTAGGAAAGAGGGGAGCAGGGACGAATAAAAGGTTTGCTAACCGAGTCTGTAACAATATTCCAAATTTCCTCCGCACTTGGTCTGGAGATAAATGGCTATTACTCCGTGTCTAACCATTACTCACTCACCTCTGGAAAAAAAAATGTGGAGAGCGACGCTCCGTCTTGGGGTAGAGCTCCGTTCTCCTTTTTCCCCTTTGCCTAGCCCCAATTAAAATAATGGCTCGGTGTAGTTTCTCATACACTTTAAATCATTCCCCAGTCAGCCCAGTCAGGGCGCAAAAACAGAACCCAGCCCCCAAACAACGTACTGCATCCACCGTACGGGACCGAACCGGCCAACCGACATTCAAATGTGATCAGAACCAGGCATGAGTAAGGAGCGGGAGGAAAAGAATTGCAGAAAAAGGGTCCTGTAATCAAATCATGGACGATTTAGTAACTGGGGGGGCTTCGTTTCCATATAAAGTACACGGCGAAGACCGTTAGGCCAACGCGTAGCAAAGATGGAGATAAAGCCAGCGAAGAGGGTGGGCCCCGCTTGTATGGGAGTGTGTGTAGAAGGGGGGGTAACAAAAGATGCCATTAGCTCTGGCTGGGCCCGCGTGATGGAAAAGGCAAAAAGGGGTGCTGGAGCCAGAATCTGATGGGATGCTGAGGTAAGCTCAATCCCTGGCCATATGCATCCTTTTTCTTTGGCCTTCCCGGCTCCTCTTCTCTTGTCTGCACTCAGGATATCGGCATCAGGGCGTAAGCGGGGAGGAAAGGAGGGGGGTAGGCGATATTGTGATTCAACCTGGCTGTACGGAGACCGACGGATCGGCCCGGTGCACACGGACAATGACGCGCCGTTGGGCTTGTTTAAGCTTTCACAAACGTTTGTGCAACGGGGCACGTGGACGCAGGTTTTAGGGAACGAGGTGGGAGGGGGGGAGCTAAGAATTAAAGCTGAGGTAACAGACGCCACACACTGAGATTTTCCATACTGCATCCCTGGGCTGTTTTCTTTTCAGGGTAAAATCCCTCAATGCTCTACTATAATACTGGGCGATGTGCCAGGTAGCCATTTTACCACCAGGTACCAGCAATTAAACAATGCAAGAGCTACCAGGTGTCACGTTGATCTTTTAGAAAGATGGTATTCGAGTTATAAATAAAAGCGAGATTGTGGTCATGGTTAACCTTGTTTACACTCTACTGTTCTCGTTAAATCCTATCTATACCGTATTGGGGAAACTGAGGACATGACACGCACATGCAATAACTATTCGACACAGAACCTTATTCACGTATTCTTTCATTGTCGACTTTTAAGTAGACAAAGAGCATTATTAGTAAGAGACTTATCGAAATCCCACTTACATTACAACCCATAGACAGTACTGACAATAGTTAAAGTGTTCAAGCCAGTTGCAAATTTTGCACCGTCAGCCCCTTTGAAACTAAAAGACAAAACCTAACACGAATTGGACAATTGACAACAAAAGTAAAAATAATTTCTATACTGTGATATCCATGTTTGTTTGATGTATTGTACAATACTGTAGAAATGTTTACCTAAATCTTGAAATATAATCTTGAAGGTAACAAGCCTTGCTCACGCCAAATAAAATTATAAAAAATAATAATAATAAATAAAGTCTACTGTTAATGCAGCAAAGCCCGCTTTCTTCTTGTTTGAGGATAAGTCAGTCGAATACATTGTATTTTGCCTATCTATAGCACTCTTATACTGACCCCCAGCCAACAGTCCTGTGCTAACTGCACGCCAGTGGCCAACAATGGAATTCCCTATAGCGAAAGCTTTGCCGCGAAAGCGGGTGGCTTGAAGACACGGCGCACGCAATTGCCGTGGCGTTAGCAATAGGTAGTAATTATGAAGTAATAATAAAATTTCCTATTAAAGTAGCCTTGGCTGTGGGTTACAGAAACGTTCGAAAGCGTGCGCCCGTGGGGCCACCGCTCCCGCAACTGCCGTGGAGTTAGCAAGAGGGATTTTTGCTGGGGTTTATTTTTCTCTCAGTGGCATATATACCTAAGCTTTCTTAACGGCCTCAAATCACAGCGCTAAGCGGTTTTGAACGCCTGCAATACGAGGTAACTGCTATCTCAGGGTCCCTAAGCTTGCGTCACAGTATGTTGTGTTTCATAATCAAGCGTTACGCTTATTAATATTGCAAAAGGTGAGAATCGCGCAAAAATAGTCTAGGTTTTCTTTTCAGCCTCTCGAACGCTTAAAAACTTCCTTCATAAAACAATGTGTTTCTCCCTAAAAATAACAAAATAAAATGAAACACAATTTTGGGTTTACCGAAATGTATCGATGGTTTATTTCAACACGCAACAGCGGTCGCCATTGAACTCTTTCGTAACTGTACATTCCTCAAAGATGAAATCCAATCCCCTTTAGGAACACTCGAAACGTAGAATCGATGAAGGGAAAACGCAGGGAAAACAGGTTAAAGCCCTCTCTCCAACACCCATTTCGCATTAGCAGCTGAGAGTTAGCAGGCGGGCGAAGAAAAACGGAGCGACCATATGGGGCCTCGTCGAAACGTCGTCGGGCAAACGCTATTCTTAGCCATTTCTACCTGTCAAGCGCTTCGACGCCATAGGAGAGGTTGATTTTATAATCCCTGGCTGCATACCAATAAGAGCACCTGACTGGCTGCTCGCGGATAAAGAATGGAAGCTGTCATTAACGCGCAGCCAAATGGGAATTGTCGACTCGAACTAATTCGGTCAGAGACAGCGGGAAGGGTGCTAAGAAAAATTGTTCTCGTTACAACTCCCCCACCCCACCCCCTCCCAACCCCGTTAAGGATGCATCATAACGCCTTATCCAGTACAAAAGGACGCTGAAAGTGAGGGAGGGATGCTGCAGTGTTACTTTGTTGCCCCAAAGTTTCATGGGAACGACCAGGGTCTTGTAAACGCAACAGAGTCCCCGGCTCAGCATCCTCCCTCATCTCGTCAATGCAATCTGCTCGCTCCTTTTTCCGCGGGTAATCGCACTGCCAGTACGTAGCGTGGGTACGTGGGAGCCTGCTGGCCCCAGGATGGATGCCAAGAGCAGGACTACGTACACGAGAGCATGAAGAATTGCTCCGTGCTCAGGGCCGTGACGACGATCCATGTCGGGATGCTGGGCTGGATGCGGGACACGTGACCCCTAAGCCTTGGCCATGAATAGGCGGTGATGAGCCACTGAGTTGGTGGATTATACATGTTCGCTCGAGATTAGCATACGACCACCGCCACTACCCTTTCACAAAAAGGAAAACCCTTCCCTACAAAACCTGGGCCCCAAAGAAAAAAAGAACCGAAAATTAGAGTCAGGAAGGAACCTGTGAACTCAACCTGATCCGGACGCTTTTCCGACACTCCTTGTCATGCAAATGGAACCCAACGGCTTTATCGCAAGGGGGGTTTATGCTGGACGACTTACAAGGTACTCCAAACAAGCCTTATCAAGCGCTTCAAAGCTGGCTCATTAAAGCCTCTCGCTCGTAATCAACACAATTTCAATACGTCATCATTGGCAAGCGTAAAATGTATCCATTTGCTAACCTCTCTGTACTGTGTTTTATTTAATTTAATTACTGAATTTTATTTATGGTATGACCTGGCGCGAGAAACCATTCTTAAGGCAATTTGAGTTACTGGAAATTTATTCTATACAGAATTGGCTTACTTTTTTAAAACGTCGCCATTGCCAGCGTAATATCTATCCCATTTCCTAACCTCTCTGTACTGTGTTTTATTTCGTTTAATTATGGAATTTTATTTCTGGTATGACCTGGCGCGAGAAACCATTTTCAAAGCAACTTGAGTTAGTGGAATTTATTTTATACAGAATTGGCTTACTTTTTAAAATCGCTTAATCTTATCAAACTTACGTCTTTCCCTTCAATGCCAATATTGGTCTCATATTACCAATGGGTGATCTGAGATGAATGGGTAAGCTTAACAAAGTTTGAATCCGTGACACGAATCTCTATACATGTTACTCAAATTAATCCCTAAGTTATCAAACTTTAGACGACTTTAACGTTGTTAGTGGCCAGAACTTGGCCTTACCCTGTTTTATTTCATGTCAAGTGAGTACTAGCTAATGGCCAACTAGCAAAAGCAAGGGTCAAGCCAAACCAAGTACGCAAAATCTGTTATTTGCAACGGACCAGACGCACGGTGAAAAGGAAGATGCTGCTTAGGACTTCATGTCGAGTCAAAATTAGCGACACGTACAAATCGGTGCTCATTTTTCACCCAGGCACGGACTGCTCATGGATAAATGACGCTAATGAATTCAGCGGCTATGGCAAGCCTCCCAGGAGCAGGCAAAGAAAGGGTGGGTGTGGTTTTACCCTGTTCTCCGAGACAAGCGAGTCCAGGTGGAAGATGACAGCCTCCTGCTTCCAGAACTTCCCTGGGAAGTAGGAAATATATCTACGGCAAAAAGTCGCGCTCCCAGCCAGTTATCTGCTATCTCCGACTTGCAGGAGGCCAAGAAACGGATGGAGAAATGAGGCTTGCTTGGACGGAAATGAGGGCAATGTGTGTGTGTGGGTGCGTATGGGAAGGTGGAAGAGGGACGAAAAGGTAATGGCTGTGTCCAGAAGACAAGAGTAAAGGAGAGGAGGACCTGAAGGGAGAGGCTGGGCTGGGCAATAGATGAGCCAACGCCAAGAGCACATGCACAGGATGCTGACGATGCTTCCTCTCCTCCTTCCCCCCCCCCCTTTTCTCTCTATCTTCACTGCCCCTATACACCCTGGCTTGAAGAGGTGAACGTTTTTCCCTAACTTCTTCTCTCTTGTCTTCCCTTCGCTGTCTTTTCCATCCGTTAATTAAAGTCGCGGGCTCAAATTTATGATCCGAAAGCCCGGAGATCTCGAAGAGCGATCACAGCATCCGTGATGCGTAAAGCCCAGGTGGAATGGAGAACTCGAATGTCCATTTCGAGCTTACTCTCGACTCTTTCAGAGTTCAGGGTCAGCTGAAGATAAAAAGTCATACGAGACGACACTTGATCTCCCCCTGAATGAATTAAGGGATGGTTCAGCACGAAAACTGACCGAAACAAATTATCGATACCGCAATGTGAAAAAAATAAAATAAAAACACTAGGTTTATTCTTCGGAAGCCTAGGGTTGATGGAAATGGGCAGGCCAAAAAGGCTTGACACGTTGTAAAAAGTCAACGTGGGGGTTGTTTCAAGCCAGCACGGCAACAAGATCAGGGCAGCTTGCCAAGAAAACAAGGACGCACACGGGGGGTTCGTCATTCATCATACACTACACTACTTTGACGTCGTCAAAGGTACGCTGTAAGCAACGCAAAGAACACTACCTTAGCGATAGTTGTAGTAGTCAAAGTTGAGAAAGCCAAGTGCCACCTAATGCACTACCACATTTATAGCGCGTTTCACCGGCTGCGTTAATGTAATACTTTATGGACTCGGTGTGAGTTTTCGCGTTCCACTGGCGTAACTGCCAGTGTAGCCGGGAATTCGCATTCTAGTCGCAAGGTGCACACGGCAATTTTTCGCTAAACTGACTTTATTTCAGTGCTATTTTTTATGCGCGACAAGTTCGAATGTAAAGGGAAAGTGTTAGCTTTATTACTGTGGAAATAGTGATTTTCAGGGGAATTAGCTAAAATGAATAGGGATTCTTTTAATCAAATTTAGTATTTATACTACATTATTAATTCACATGATTTTTGTTTCCCATGGTGGTAAAAGAAAATTCACGTTAGATACACGTGATAGGGGAAAAATATTTTTGAATACAAATTACTGGCTATCCACTGCACTGATTTTTGGAAGCCCGTCCCACTGGGTTAGTGGAGTGGCATGATTCCAGTTTCCACCATCCAACACCCATTATAGCCAGCGGCACTAAAAATATTACACTATTACCCGTACACAGGGCAGAAAAAACGTTCAAAAACGGTCACCGAATCTCAAATCACAACGCTGACCTATTTATTGAGCTGCAATCGATATAGTTTCCTTATAATCGATATCTTGTCGTTTATGGAGCCCTTGCGTGGTTTACGGATGGTACGATCAGGAAAAAAGACTTGAATAATAAAAAATAAGTACATGAATACCTTTACATTTTTTAGAGTAACTCTGGGTTACTTGACAAGTATGTCTTTTAAAAACTGAGTCTTCTGGGAGGGAATAGGAAAGACGAGGGAACCGCTTTGAAGCGCTATTTCGAATTTTTAGAATTTGTACTCGTCACTCGAAAATTAATAAGAGTGAGATTTCGGGCCAAGTTCTAGATTCGGAAACGCTTTTCAAATTACGCAAGCGACTTCTGTGCTAGCGTTCGCCTGTACAAAGAACGAATTTCAATAGTATTTTAAAAGTCAATTAGTTCAATTCTCCCAGCGTTGGAGAGATCAGTTGCTTATAGTGTTGTCTTGTCTTTAGCGCTGAAAATACGCACAAGAAAAGTATCCGAACAGTAAAAAAATGCATTATTGTTCTTTCATAATTGCACTACATACAGTGCGTCTCTCAATTGTCGTCTTTTGAGATTGTAATAGTATTTTTTACAAATTGCATTAAGGAAGTTCCTCTCGTGTACCTTTCCGAAGACAAGAGCAATTGTAACCACACGTTTGGAGCAATAATTTGGCCCGGGTCCAGCGGAATTTAACCGAACACTATCCGACACCTGATCTCAGCGGAAAACGTCAAGAAAGTAAAGCAAAGCAAGTTCTCAGAATCGTTCGGGGGGGTTGTGTAGATTCGTCCGGCGCTCAAATGACTCTCAAGCCCACCTTCCAGGTTTGGCGGCGGATCTGACGAGCAAGTCCAGACGCTTCCCTTGCACGTCTTGTTTATCCCACCTTGAAAATGGTTCCCTTTTTGGGGTTTTCCTCCTTGACTTTCCGCTCAAGGGGAGCAGCTTTTCCCCCCGGTGTGTGTGTGTTTGGTAGGGGAGCGACAAGCCCCGCCCCGCTTTCAGCATTGTGCCGTGCCAAGTTGCGATCCGCCCTGGTGGCCCGGTGTGCGTAATACAACCAAGCACTTTGGGGTACACGGTATGGAGGTGTGTCGAGTATGCCGTGAGCGCGCCTCCCCCTGTCGGTGTGTCTCCCGCGGTTTCCAAGCTGGGCCAAGGCGAGCCAGGCCAGCACCGGTGCTCCGGCCGTCTACCACGGCCAGACCGACACCGACCTGCGGCGCAGGCAGTAGAGAAGCACTCTGTTCCCGGCCGCCGTGCCAAACCTGTGAGTTCAAAACAGTGACTGTGTTTTTCCCCTTACATCGACTTTCCGACCTGACAACTCCAACCTCGGACGTTTTTTTAAGGGGTAGGTGTCTTTGCATACACACTGAGCTCTGTTTTTTCTTTTTTAATGCCTGTCTTAGTTGCATCACGGAGTGATTTTAGAGAGAAAAAGCCGTAGGTTTTGAGTATTGATAAGGATAACCCAGCCGTTTGTTGTGGACTGTTTTAAAGTGCGCGTTTCAAAGTGATGGTGCACGGATATACCTCGAAGCGTTGTGAGTTGTGGAGCCGAGTGACGACTTCAGAGCTAAGCGTTTATTTCTGGCGCAGCCCACCTGTGTTGCATTCCCTGCTGACGAGAAAAGAAGGCGAAAATAGTCATGGACTCGCACACTGAAACACAGGTCAAACTGGCTCTACCACTGGACTCGAGCACTGGACGTGGCCAATCTTCGTCCGCGTATGCAAATTTCGCACTGTAGTGGTTGACAGCTGATTTGGAGAAGCCTGGCAGACTGGGGGCTTCTGTCTTCAAGTGTGTGATGGAGGCAAGACGCAACCCAGTCTGCGTTTCATCTGCGTGACATGCGTACCAGCGTCGCCGCCACCGAGGGGGCGAAATTACCCCCAAACAGCCGCCGATATTCTTTCAAAACTAACCCCCCTGGGGGAGTTTTATTTTTAATTCTGCTTACCTGGGGCACCAGGTTCCTACACAACGATAAGTCCTAAGTCAACATGTAGACCAAGAGTTTCAGTTTCTGGGTAGCGAGCTGGACTTCCGTGAATGGGTTGGAAATCGCTCCGATAGACTAATTTGTCAACCTTTTTCTTCCTTGTTTCAGGTTGGAAAGGCCAAACCACCGTCCGAAAAGGTCATTTGTATGCCAACCAGAGGCTCCACTGGACTGGGGGAACGTTTTTACATGCGAAAAAGTGTTGTCATTTGGCTTCCAAGTTGTGGCTGATCCTCGCGTTGGATTTGAATGAATCGTGAGAAATTTGGGGGAGAAAAGCCCTGAGAGTGAAACTTGAAAGATTACGGCGTCAGAGGCTCCACGAGGGAATTCGGAGTGCCCGAGTGTCAAAAGTGTGAGCGTATTCCATTCGATAGATAACTGTGGTTGGGCGGCCCCAAGCTGGCTCTGTCCTGCAAGTCATTTGTTGCAAATGAGGAAAAAAGGGCCTTCTCGAAGATTGCTGCTTGCTGAAGGTAAGTTTCCCCGTGCACCCTTGTTGAAATTAAGGGCCTGGATTGAATAAAGGCCTTAATTAACCTTCACTTCATGAAGACCAAATGACGAGAGAAGACCAAATGACTCACCGGCCCTCGGAGAGCTGTCTTGGCTTGTTCTTGGTCGATCTTGTCCTGTACGGGGCCAAGGGCGAACCTTTGAGACACCTATTGAGGAACACATGTCTTTTGTTTCCGAGTGAAGATTTCTACTTGGCTAGTTCTCAATCATTCTATATAAGTAAAGTTGAAATGATCAGAATTATTCCGTAATATTTTCCATCGTTTTCTAGCTTGAGTACAGTGGGGTAGAAATTGAGAAGAGAGCATGAAATACTTTTATTTTGGAGAGGAAAAGAAAGACTAGTGGATAAGTGTATCAAGAGTACACCAATTGAGTTGGACGGAATATTTATACCAAGATTCGGTGAAAGAACGTCACTTTAGCATCACTTAGTTGAAAATGCACTCGTTAAACACCTCACTCAAACGCGAAAGATAGGTTTCACTTAACTAGTGAAAGTCTATCACAGACCTTTTACTTTTACTCTTATCGTTTTCCATTTAATTAGAAAAGTTTCCGGAGAAAGCTGAAAATGATACTGTATCACTTTTGTGACGCATTGGGAAAGCTTACTTGCCTAGTTGTGAACAAATTTAAGCTCGATATCTACACTGTAAAAAAAATTGTAAATTTACAATTGCAGCAAAAAATTATAAGGACTTTACTGTAAAAATACTTTAAAAATGTATTTCTACTACAAATTCGTGGTAAAAAAATCAGTTTTGTAAGTATTTTCACAGTGAAGTCCTTGTAATTTTTTGCTGCACAACGAATCATTGTAAATTCTCAAAATAACTTTTTACAGTGTAGAGGATTTTTGAAAAATTCGTTAATCAAGATCGTTTTAAAAGAAGTCATCTGAGAAAGTCTACAAATACCGAAAATACTCGTTTCGTTCTATCAAGCTTATTTCCCATTCCTGGCCTTAACATTCCTATCTACGAAAGAATCATCACTTTCCAAAATCCGAAAAATTAGTTTAAAGATCCCAACGGTTCTAGGTGTTGGATATTGGAATTAAAGCACAGTAAAGCCATGAAATGCAGGAACGTCTTGTGTAATTTTCTACGAACTGTTGTCCTTTACAGCAACACCTTCTTAACAACGGTTTCTTCCTATTTCGGGAGGTTTTTAAGACAACGAAGAGTTCGTCCCTCAAAGGCAAAGGGGGGATGGTAGAGGCGAGATAACTGAACTGGGCGGCGTTAGGATTTATGGGTACAATAATGTCGCCTGGAAATTGGGCTCCAAGAAGCCAACCGTGACATCGGAAACGGGGCCGCGGCCATTTTCCACCCAAGGGCCAAGCTTTACCCTACACCCCACACTTACTTGACGCTCTCAAGATTTTTCCCCCAACGATGATAATAGCCCAGCCTCTCTGGCTCCAGGTTGAACCTTTAACTCATTTTTTTGCTTTTTTTTATTATTTCGCGCGCCCATTTCCGTGGCGGGGCCCAACGTGCGGCTCTCCAAGGTGTCTGCTAAGCGGATGATGGTAACCATAACCCATCAGCTTGACTTTTGGGGCCGAGCAAATGGCGTTGGCTGGAGAAGGTGTGGCTGGCTGCTTTGATAAGGAGTGAGAGACAAAAAAGGAGTTGACTTTTTCGAGAAAGGGGAGGAGTCTAAAGGGTGGGGGGCTCCTAAACGTCCGAGATAAGGCCCCGAAGAGGTAGAACGAGGTGCTTTTGTCTACTGGGATGCTGGGTTCGCTCTGGGGCCTTATAGCTTTTGAATGCAACCGAGCGAGGGCCAATAAGAGCTGGGCGCGGGTCGTAAACCTGCAAAGCTGGCTGGGGGCGACCCCGGTGATATATGGGCCGCAGGTGGACATTGGGCAAAAAGGGTGGCCAGGCTGCCGTCGACACTCGAAACCCTGAACGGAAGCCTGTGTTCCTATTTAGGCGGATTTATATGCCAGTATTATGTTAGTTGGGGGGGGGGGGGCTTTTATTGGCGCGAGTGACGTCACAATCCAGATTCGGTGCGCACTGAAGCTCTGGAGCCGTTAACTGGCGTTTTTAAGCGACTTGAACGATACTTAAAGAGTGTTTTGTGTTCCTGACGAGGCTTTTGGCCGAGTATTGTTGACAAGCGAGTACGTGTACGTTTCTTTACGACTCTTGTGCTTTCGGTACTGCCAAGGCAAAGAGGACAGACACGAAATTACGTTTAGGTTAGGCAAAGGTCCGTTATTTTTGGTATTGTTGGCTTTAGATTGGCGGAAATGCGATTTTGTACACTGTAAAAAATTATTTTGTGAATTTACAATGATTCGTTGTGCAGCAGAATTGTACAAGGACTTCACTGTAAAAATACTTACAAAACTGATTTTTTTACCACGAATTTGTTGTACAAAACATTTTAAAAGTATTTTTACAGTAAAGTCCTTATAAAATTTTGCTGCAATTGTAAATTGTAAATTTTTTTACGGTGTACTTACTTTTACCGTCGTGCGTTTACTTTGTTTTATTTCCGTAGTTGTAGTTTCGCTCTCGATACGCTCTGGTGACGTCACACGCGAGTTTCGTTGCTTGTAGCAATAGTCAAGTTGCAGTACTTAAGCTATTCGAGTGTTTTGCGTTCCTTACGAGGGTTAATTGTTAAATACTGTTGTGAAAATGAGTACGGAACGAGTACGAAATCCTTAAGCGAAGGAGTACGTGTACGCAATTTTGTAAAGGCTAGAATTGTTTTTTCCCGTATTATTTACTTTAAAATCCGTGTAAGTTAGTTATTTTCTTTAAATTCGTTTCATTTTTGGCATATTTTCAAATTTGTAGAGAAGTGTGGCATTTTTCCGCCCTTGATACGCGCTGGGTGACGTCACAATCGAGCTATGTTGCTCATTGTAGCTCCGGAGCTGCAAAACTGATCTCTTAAGCGACTTGAACGATTCATGTTCGCCTATTTTCGCATTTTTTTAAACGTAAAATAATCTTTCCGAATTCTCAATATTTAATATATATTTTTTATTTTTTATTTAATATGTATTATATATTAAAATTTTTAGAATATTTTTAATTTCATCTTTTTTTAATTCGTAATCTTTTAAATAAGTGTCACAACCTGATTTTCCGAGTGTTTCTGCAATACCACCAGGTATATCATTACACCTCCGCAATGTTCCAGTTATTCTCCAGGCTTAGAAAGTCACAAAAAGTAGCAGGAGCTGTTGGGAGCGTCTGTCACTGTTCCTCAAGCTGGATTCGCGTTGAAACGCAGTTGTGGCGCACATCTGTTACCGGAGGCTGCCAGAATGGGTATTGGGGAAGCCGTATGAAGGGGGGAAAGAATCTGATTAGTGAGTCAGGTAGGGGGTGCGAACAAGGTATCAAAGCGGCGGAGGTGTTTGTCGTGGCAGAGCCGCGGTGGTGTCATCAAGACACTCCCCAGGGACGCATCGTACGCGACCAGGACCCAGTACTTCATCAAAAATGGATTCCCCTCCCTTCCGCAGCTTCCTTTGACTTGGCTCCTAGCGTGGCTGTGGGGTGATGACAACCACGATATTAATCCGCAAGAGGTCGTAGGTGCGAGTTGCAGGTGATCAGTGAGCGAAAGAAAAGGTAGTGGGTAAGTTTAACCTGACTCGTCCGCCGCTGGGACTCGTAAATTCGCCGGCGACCTAGATTTTCCCCGGCACATACGCGTTCCACCGGGGGTTGTCGCTGTCGCCTTTTTTCCCCCTTTTTGGCTCTTTATATCGTGGCAATTCGCAAGCAAGGTGCCAGAAAGAGGCAGCCAACTCCAACTCGCTTGTAGCGCCCCCTGGAGGCCTCTTTGCGTCCCTGTAAGAGGTCAAATTGAGGTTACCGCGGTGGCGTATAAACACACTTTACGGCGGAAAATGAAGTGGGCGGTTCTCGAAGTTGGATTACGCAACAATGGGTTGGCATGCTGGCAAATGGAATTATTGTATAGTGCGTAACATTCGAGGTTCGAATTTAAAGGAACTATAACAGGTTCGATTGGGAAAAGTTTTCGTTTGCAGTAAATGGCGGATAATTAAATAAGCAAGGAATAATTTAATGAATAAATAAATAGCACTAAGAGATATGAAGATACAGGGACGTTTCGGAGCAGACATTCAGGATGGAAACGGTTAAAATTGTACATAGAAAATAATAATAGAATATTTAAAAAATATATATATATATATATGAGCGTGAGCATCTGCTCTTTGCTGACATTTATTGACATGCTTAGTCAGATGGTACAAAGCGAAGGTTTAAGCATACATCACAAAACAATTGTTGAATAATTGTTCATAATAAGAAGTATAATAAGAAGGGAAATTCAGAAGGAATTGTTAGGAAAATGTGTAGGAACTGGCGCTGATCTGTCAGTGATGGGGAGTGGAAGGGGGTAAAAGTGGGGATGGGTGTTACAGTTAGTCGTTGCGTACTAATTCTCGCTGAAACGCACCGGAGGGTATCTGGAGCCATACAGGAGAAAGGCATTAAAGAGAGACAAACAAGAGCATTGGCAATGGCAGTGGAGCAATTCCGTGGCATTGCCAGGTTAGCTAGGGAAATCAATAACGTGAGGTGCGAGAAAGCCGAGCGTGAACCGAAAAGGTTGACGGCCGAGAAAAACAACCAACACACCGGGAGCATAAAGAAAAAGCTTTCTGTCGTTGGCTTTTACGCCGCCTCGCCGAACGCGAGTGGTGGCAAATTTTGACTAGACTGACACAGAAATCTATAATTCGAGATATTGGCTAGAAATCTACGAAAAGTATAGGCCCAAGTTTCAATTTTTGTACAAAATATTTACGACCAGCGGGAGGATTTGACTTTGCTGACCTATTTGGAAGATCAAATTCGCAATATAAATTCGTATCTATAAATAATTTTTCGGCAGACAGTTTTTTTTACAGTAGGGAATACTTTCAAGTTTCCAGAAATGTTTTGGAGCACAGTTGTCAAGGTAAACTTGTCGGTTATCGCTTCCAAAAAACGGGGAAAATTGTCCTGTGTGGAATATCGGGAGAACGGAAATGTTTCCTGCCTTCTCGACTTGAGCTAATCAAGGAGTGTAGCTTGTTCTGGCGCTCTTATCACGCCTAGCTTCCGCTGAATCATCCTCGCCCACATCAATCATTGCTGCCTGGCAATATTTTTCGAAAAAGTCCATTGCCACTTTGGCTTTTATTCCTTGAGACAACTTGCACTTGTCGAAACAGGGGAAAACTTTGCTTAGAACACGGTCTTAGCTCCGCCCAACGCTTTTCCCCACTCTTTTCTAGCTGTTTCGCTCCAATCGGTTCCCAACGTCCTAAAATATAAAAAAATGCCAACAATGAGAAGGATAGCCTGGAAAAGGGCCGGTAAGGAGTTAACCTGTATGCAAAGCAGACACGCACATGTGTGTGTGTGTTTAGAGGGGTTGCAAAGGCATCTGGAATTCCCAAGTCGTAATGTCTGGCCCTGCCCCCTTTCTTAATTGATTGTGTTTCATGGCGTGTTGGCTGAAGATCGGGCCACGACGACAGGATAGCAAACTTGGGGGCTCTATAATATTTTCTAACGTAAACACCTTAGCAGGAGGCCGAAGCTGAGATGGGCCGTCTAGAACCATAGCCTCCCCCCGGCCCCAGGATTGTTTATGACTTTCGAGTGGCTCCCAAAAGCCTGCCAGGATTTCCTAAGAAAGAAAGCTTTCGTAATTCATTTCAGATGAATTGGAGGGGAAACGACCTTCTTCTTCTTCTTCTGTGTTTCAAACCCCATCTTCCAGCATCTCCACCATTGTCTTATTACAACACGCCCAAGGTACTGTAATGCACAGTACTCATAAAAAATACGGCCCCCGCATTGGCCTTATCCTATAATGCCACGCATTTGGCCAACAGTGAATTTCCTACTGACAGGTATCGCCAGCCAAGAAGAGCGCGAATTTTGAAAGCTTCGCTGTGTTGGATTTATTTTAAATAACATGTTAAGTTTGTTGTTTAAGTTACATCTTCCCCTATTGTTATTGGATATTTGTAAAAGTGCAACTTTTCTGTACAAATGCCGGCAATAGGCGCAAGCCTACGCGGGCCAATTCAGTAAAAACAAAAAACAAAACAAAAATATGTTAAGTTAAGAAGCATTGTTGTGTGTACAATGTTGTGTATATGACAAGTTTAGGTTTCCGTATAGGATTACTACGTTCGTGAACGGTAAACCGCCAAGCCTGTGAACCATTCTTGTAAATTAATATGTAATTATGGGTTAACGCAAACTTGTGACTGGAATATGGAAAGAATATTTCCCAGCGCATAAATTTAGCGGTATATAACGTATCCTATTAGGTATGTTTCTCAGTGTCTACGAAGTATAGTGTGTTAAATGTTTTTATTTTGCACCTGATAAAAATGGAAATTGAGCGAGTAAGCTTACTAGTCTAAGAGGATGCGGTAGTTATTCAAACGATTTCCTGGCAAATGTACCGAGTACGGCTCTTTGGAGTTTACTTGCTCAAGTCAGAACTATATTCCAGAATGGATACTAATTCAATAGAAAAAAAGCTACCTCTGTTAAAGCACAAAGGAAGTTAATTGTGGAACAAGTGTCCGGCCTCTTTATGTAATAGCGAAGTCTAAATCTGAGCAAAACATTTGTTAAAACATGGCTGCAGCGTTTAAGGAATACCGAGACATTTTAAAACGATTTTTAATATTAAAATAACAAATTCTACCAATGCCTAGTCAGGTATTGAAGAATATATTAACAATCTGTTTCATTAATTACCTTCAACTAATATAAAATTATATAAAAGTTTGAAGCAAATTGTTATTTTATTCTTATTAATAATTATTATTAGTTGCTTAGCATACTACGCAGTTCATCATCCGCGAAAACTGCTGTGCTAATCTGCAGTCTTGAAAAATATAATCAGAAAAAAATATGATGTTCGGTTTAGAGTGACTCAGTGTGGTTTTTAAAGCTTCATTTCCGAGAACGCAAGTTAGTCTTCCAAGTCAGAAGGGAATTTGCAGTCAAAAGACGACCATTTGGGAAACCGCGGACCAGTGTTGAATCGAGGGCCCCAATCTGCAGGCCCACCCTATAGAAAATGTGGTCTGTCAGGTGGAACTCGGTTATAATAGATGAAGGGGCCGGTCCGCTGTAAGTGTAAGCTTTGGGTGCATGTACATTTAGTTTAGTGTGTTTCTCCCTTGATGTTGCATCTCGTTTGTGAAGTGAAGCGCTGTACGGGTCCGAAAAAGGTGTTGTACGCCTCATTGCGTCAGGTTCTCGTTAACCGCCATCCGTAGACGTTCCGACCTTTGGGTCTGGAGTGACGTCCACCCACGTATCCGGCACGTCGGTACAAAAGGCGCCCATTTTTTCTGCCCCAGCCCTTTTACACTCGCTTTAAAAGTCTTTCAAGCTAAAAGACGTAAACTTTCATACTAGAGCGCTGTTTTGACACGTATCGCTGGAAATTGAGCTTTCGGTGGCAAATTTTCTTTAAAGTTCCAGTTTTTTTAGCATGTAAAATTATCATTTTTATATTCAATTCTGAAAATTTAAAAATGAGCAACAATAGTGTAAAGTTTTTAAAACTTTCTCAAAATTCCTTTTTCCCCCGGTTGTTCTTTAAAACGAATTTTCTTTAAAACATTCGATCAATAGAACTTTCAAGAGAGCTCCAGTAACTTTTCAAATTCTTACAATTTTCGGCCTTATATCATTATTTTATTCCTTCGTGTCTAGAAAGTGAATTCAATGGATTTGAGCTTAAAGACCAGTAAAAGTTTAGCTCTACTACTTTTCACATTCTAAGAATCTTCTCGAAAGCTTCCAAATGTTAACATTTCCAATCTTATGTTCACATTCTTTAGCCACCAATTTTTCTAATTTGACTGCTTTCCATTTTCAGATTCTTAAATGATCTCAGATTTTCGTTTATTTTTGTCCTTAAACCGACGACTAATTACAGCCAGTAGGTTATCGTTTTCTGTGCTTCCTGATTGGGCAAGGATTTTTTTTATTACAAAGGAAATGTTAACTGTTTGAACTCGTATTTATAAACTTATAGATTATAACAATATTGGCAAAAAAAATAAGAAAGGTAAGAGTTCTCCAGAATCAAAAGATTTGCCAACTGCACACCTGCACAATGCATTTTTCTCCTGTCTCATTCCTTGGCCCCCGTTTTGTTCACGTATTCCGGGCCGGCGAGGCGACCCTGGCACGTTCGACAGGAGCGTTTACCGTTGTTTACCGTCAGGTTTCCATGCGCGGCCGTTTTATGTCATCCAGGAGCGTGACTTGGTCTAGATATGGAGCTTGCGTTAATGAGCACCTGGCTTGCCGACTTTTTTTTTTAGTGTTTTCTCGTTTCTTCGACCTCTCCCGTTCACCGTCTGGGGGAGAATGCCATCATAACCTGATATTAAGGCTCTTAAACAATTCGAGAAAGGGTTCTTGCGTTGGTTGCAGCCACCGAAGGCCTTTTGTTCTCTTGTTTCACCTTTCTCTTTTTTGCTGCTTCGTAAGCGTCGCATTATTAGGACTAATTGAGCGAGCTTTAGTTATGGAAAGCCTCTCCCAACTGGATGTTGATTGGCTCCCAGTTGAGCGTCCTGGGATTGTCTTGCATATCTATGAGTCAGCGGCAAAAGAGAAAGTGAAAACGGGAAGAAGCGCTCAGAAGTACGGGCAGAGGCTGATACCCAGGCCTAAGCACTGAAGAGAGGCTTACAAGTTGACAAGTTTGGCAACCTGCGAGTCGCTGGAATCATAGCCAGGATTCCCCTGCAGCTCAATTGCCAGCGTTGAGTCGTCTTACGCTTTTAAAAAAAGGACCAGCAAAGGGGGAGGGAAGAAAGTCCGGGGAAGACAAAAGGCTTTATGGACGCAACAATTGCGCGGTGAAAAGGGGTGGAGGAGGGGAGGTTGGCCCAGTAAATCCGTTGTTAGAAGCCAGCGCATGCCAGATCACGTTGATTTGAGCCTGTTTGATGAAGAATCTACCTTCGCCCCAGCGACACTCAATTTAAATAAAGCCCCCCCGCGGATTAAGGAAGAAGTGTAATGGCCTGTGTGATGAGGAGTACCAGAGTATACCAGGGAATGCTTCAAGCAGGGAATTAACTTTATTGGGAATACCCGCCTCGAGAAAAAACGTTGGTCGGTGGCGGAAAAAAGAGGGTAGTTTGTGAATTTAGAAAAGTGCTTGTTTTGACTGGAACAAAGGAATGATGCTGATCTCCGGGAGAGGGAAGAGGTGGTAGGGGGCGCACGGGATCTTTTAATGCCACTGGATACCGTCCTTCTCTTAGGGACGATTCCAGGGAGAAGTGGCGTTGGAGATTTTGTATTTTCCGTTCGGTTTGTCTCAAAATGTTCTGGACAGTAAAGTTTTAATTGGTAGTCCCTAGAATGTAAGAGAAAGACTTATCTGAAAAAAAGGCGCAGGTGATCAGGAATTTTACAAGAAATGTTTTATTTTCCCGAAAAATTCTTAACGTCGAAGATTTCTTCACGTGGCATTCTAGGTATAGTTTAAGAAATGTTGGGCTAAAAGTGGTGGAAACGGCTTAGAAATTTCATACAAAACTGTGTTGTCTCATTAAAGCATCTCGACAGTAAAGTTTTATATCGTAATACGGAATGTGGGTCGTCGAGATTTTGTACAGAGAATTCGTAACAAATTTGTAGCCGCGGGTTCAATTTGTCTTTTGTGGGAAAAACATTTTTAGAAATACGGCCTCTAGTGGCATTGAGGCGAATGTTTTTCTAAAGAAATACTGAGCGGTTCTGATCCTTTTAGCAAACAATACCATATAACCATAGCCACGTTGACACAATTTGTGGCGGTGTCTTTTTGTATTTCTTGCTTTTATTTTAAAATTCATTTTTTTTTCTTAAAACATTTTTAATTTATGCATTTTTGGGGGGTGGAGAGGACTTGCTATGAGGTCTTTAAGTGAAAGCGTTCGTCTGTTTGTCATCCCGCCAAAGAATGAATTGTCCTTGGTGCGTAAATCTTCTCCTAAACCTGTCACGTTTGTAATGAGACGGTAGGACTCTAGTCTTGTTCATGCAATTAAGGCGAGGAAAAGAAAAGCAATTCTCAAGAGCTGAAGTCTTAATTCTGAAATGGTTATTTGTGGCTTCATTGTTCAATATGTGTGTTGTAATCCAGTATCTAAATGAGTCATTTAGTGGTGAGTTTCTTGAACTGTCTACATTATTACTTCCCAAAACTTCGTCGACTTTGAATCCTGTTTGATAATGTAAAAATATTTTAGAAATGAATTATTCTTTCATGTTAACTTACGACACTAAGATTACTCTCTAAGAAAGTGTGAAAAGGAACCTCGCCTTTATACTCTTGATTGTATTATAGTTTAACTAAAACGCTTGCGAGTTTTTCTCATTCTTAGAATCTTTCAAAAACCTTTTTATTTTTATTTAATCCAAACGTTTGTTTGCACGCAAAAAAGTGGAAACTTGAGTCGCGTGTTAGAAATTTACCAGATAGTGCTCTTAGAAGATGTCAGCAATGTATAATGAGTGGAATGATTCGGTACTTTACTGTCAGGAAGATGAGATGAAAAATAGAGCAGTTATCGCAAAATTGCCTGAGGCATTTACCATGACAAATCTCCTTACAGCAACGAGGCTTAAATTCAGATAAGAGAAGGTCCTCAAGTCCAGCACTCTTGTTGTGCGTTTTGAACCAAAGCAGGAAGGCAAATCAAATTGTGGTGAATCGTAGGAGTTTGGGTGATTAAGTTCAGGAAATTAGAAGTGACTTTCGTGGGGGCTTTCTTTTTTTAAAAAGAACGAAGAAAACTGGCGATTAGTTTGGACATTACCAAAATGGGAATACAAGCTGCCTTAAGTATGAACGAGTCTCAAGCAGGTGGTTTTTACGACCAGTTTTTGTCCATATTGGGGCGAATTAAGTGGAGTTTCCTGTTCAATATATACGCGGGATCAAAAGTCAACTTTTTTTGGCGCGGCCCAAGTGGAGGAAATTCGGGAAAATGAAGCTGAAAATGTTAAGGAGCAGAAAAAGTTGGGCCAGGCAAACTGGGTTTGAGATGGAAATTATCCCTCGTTGAGACAACCTGTCGTACCTTTTGTTTTTAACTTTTTCCGCCGCAAAACTTTCTTTCGGGCCGAACGGGTGCGCGCGCAGCCACCTAATTTCCTTTCTATTGGATTGGGCCGTCAGGGCAGATTTCCGCCTTTTCCTCCTTCGAGCTTTTTATTCACGAAAAAAATGTAACGTTGAGGAAGCCGAGTGTTTAATAAGCTCGAGTACAGTTGACAGTTAAAAGACATTTGGTTTTCATTAAATGGTGAACACGTGAAGCTGAGGAGTGCTTCAGAGCCAGAATATTAAAAGAATGCCCTTCAAGTTAATTTGCGTTCGTTTGGGAGGCGAAAAGGAGCAGAAAAGTTGAAAAGAAGCCCAAGAATGGGCCAAGTCGCTCACTCGGCTCGAAAGAAGCTGAGATAAAAGTTTTCGCAAGAGTGGGGAGCGAGTCGTTGCTGAGAATCAATTAGAATCAATTCTGACGTGTAATGATCCTTTCAACTTGTTCATTTCCCGGCTTTACACACTCCCCACATTATCATGGAAAGCTTGGAGATGCGTCGTTATCAGAGTACACTCGTTGAAATATAGAAACGCCCAGAGTAAAGTGAACAAGTTACGCGATCGCTCTTGATGCTCTTTAGAAAAATAAACAAAGAAAAGAAATCATTCAAAATAAAAAGAAACGTCCCAAAGGTCGCAGGGACTGGCTCTAATTAGCTGTTATTGGCTTAAGTGCTGCCGTGTATTTAGAATTAATGGTATTAAAACACCTGTTTTTGATTAAGGTATTGTGAACATGATAAGGAGTAAATTGGCTCTAATTTAGTGTACATTTTCGGCGGGAGGGCTTTGTGCCTGGAGAGCCAGGGCAAAAAGAGCACAGCAACCTAGAAAAAAAAAGAGAAGAGAAATTCTGAAGCTCAGGAAAGCAAAAAGGTAAGATGGCGACGGCACTGGGGGGAAAAGTCGTTGTCAGAAAAGAAGTCTGAGAAGAAGAATAAAGTCCCAGATTGTTGGTTCTTGGTGGCAGGAATGCCTGAATTCCTTGGCGCCGGACTGGCGGGAAGCTGCTGTGGGCATCAATGGCTACAGCGGCTGCTGCTGTGGCGTTGGCGGCGTCTTTTTGCCGCCTTAAACCTCTGTACACACAACATAACACATGAGAGTTTCTTTTTTTTTCTTTCCTTTCTCTCTCTCCCTCTCTCGCTCGACTTTAGGTATAGGAGATAAGGCTGGCGAATCAACCCCGTGTAAGCCTTTCATAGCACCACCTTTGACGCCCAAGTGAAAAAAGGAGCTTTTCTCAGCTTTTTCTTATATTACTGCCGAGTAATTGTTCAGCTTTTGCCTTCGTCCCTGGCTCGGCATCCTGCAAAGTGCGCCGCCTTGAAATTGGCTTTTACTATTGGGGTCTGTTCGCTCCAAACTGTCGCAAGATGTGGAAACAAGTCTTTTTCGCTGGCCTGATCTAGCGGTGAGAACACGCCCCTAATTAGCTCACCGAGACACTTTTTAGAAGTGTCTTAAATTGTTGCACGTTAGAATTTTGACATACTTTTTGTTTTAAATGATTATAAATTCCAACAGAAGTGAGCCATTGTGTCGTAGGGAAATTTTCTGAAGCTGGGAAAATTTTACTTTCTGTTCAAGTGATTTGGCGGTCAGAACACGTCCCTAATTGGCTAAGCGAAACTCGTGCACTTTTTTTAAAAAGATATTGTTAATGGTTTTACATTGCAATTGTAAACTTATGTTTTACATTTGTTTAATTTACGTATTTCAGTAAACGTTAGTAATTGCGTTCTAGGGAAACGGTCACAAACCGAGGAAAAACATTATTTTGTCTAACTGATTTTGCGGTGAGAAAATAACCCAAAAAGCTTCCCGATATTCACTGCTTCTCACGAAGTATTGCGTTTTTAATGGGCTTACTTGGGATCTGTCATGTAATTTGATATTTCAAGGTAACTGACGAAAAGCTGGAGAATGAAGACCTATATTTCTTCAAACAATGCTTTCTTTGCCGTTTACAACACGGTCTAATTGCCTTACCTGCACGCGTTAAAATGTTTCTAAAAAAATATTTCCCCCCTATTTCATAGAATAGTTATTAAACACTCGTCGATACTTTCTTAAAACTATTTGTTAAAAAATTGAAAAATTTGATGTAGGCTGTTAAAATATACAAAATTAAATAATAATGGGATAGCAATTGCGTAACATTTCAAGAATAGAGACAAAGGTAAAGGTTGGATGCTTGGTAACGACGTGGGAGGTCGCTGGTTTTCGAAAAGTGACACCAACGATGGTTGACGTATGTAGTGGAATTTTACTTTTCGTTTTTTCCCCCCCTCCCATAAGAGATGACCTCGTTGTTAAGAGCGTTGGTGAGAACGACGGACGCATCACCGAAGGAGAGGTGTAGATGAGTGGGTGTAATTGGAGAAGTGGTTGAGTCGAAATGAACGAGTTTGGAAAGAGTTGCTGGAAGCCAGGGCGTGTTGTCTTGAAACCGTGCGTCTGGGAATGTGATTTTGTTGGGATTATACCGAGTCCAGGACGTGGCAAGAGACACACAGACACTTGTCTGTCGTCTGTATATGCTTGCATGCATAACAGACAGGTCAGCCTCTCCCAAAGCCAGAAGGTCACCGGCTGTAAAGGACTGGCACTGGGAAGATTAAGAGCCTGGGAAAGTTGGGCGGGAGGAAGAGGCAACGCGCTCCCTTTTTACCCGGCTCCACATCAGACTAGCGCATCTGTCAATCTACCGGCTGCAGAAGCCCTGAGCTCACGGATAAACAACATCCAGAGCGGGAGGAGGAAGCCCGAACCTAAAGGGACGCGACGGCCTTTTGCCCCCTTCGCGTAGGTGCGGCTGTGCCCGAGCACGGCTCACGTTACCGGCCTCTTCCTTTGCTTATGCTCCCTGGGAGAAGGTAGAAGGCCTAGAACGAAGAAAAACTTAACCCACAAAGTCCCTATTGCTAACGCCACGGCAGTTGCGCGAGTAGTGTCCCTCGCCATCCGCTGTCGTACCTCGCTGCGAGGCTTTTGCGATACGGAACTTTCATTGTTGGCCGGGGCTGTAAGCTTAGTGCCCCATTGCTAACGCTACGGCAGTTGCGCAAGCGACGTCCCCACGCCAACCTTTTTCGAACGTTTCCGTGCCTCGCAACGAGGCTTTCGCCATAGGAACTTTCATTCTTGGCCAATGTACTGTACCTAGTTTAAGGCCTCTCGGGCTGGGGTCGGGTCTTCGGAGAACAGCGAGTCTCGACCGACTTTGGAAAGCAGCCAATAGTCTCTGGCGAGGTAGGCGGTTCAGGTGAGCAATGGGGGAAAAGGGACTCGGGGTAAGGAAGTTGGGATGAGGGGCACAGCCACCTGAGCCGGCAAACGCGCAGGTAACTGGGGGTTGGGATTATTGATTGGCTGACGCCTTTCCTCCCTTCCAGCCCGTAAGACTAGGTAGGAAGCCATAGCACGGTGGGGGCAGTGGATTGATTAGATTACGCTTACCTGTCCCGTCCCCCTTTTTCTTCCTTGTCCATCGTTCCGGCGAGCCCAGGATCTAATTGGCTCCCAGCGTTGTTCAAAGTGAAAACTCACCGCCCCCTTGCTGTTACCTGTCGGCAGGTGAGCATTCTTCCAATCAGAGGATTCGCCTTGTTCCCATAGCAACAAGAGTTGTCCACACCATGGGCTGCCTTTCCGGTGGGAAAGCTAATTATGTTGAGCTGTAATGGTACTAGCAGGAGCGAAACGGAGATAATTGAACAAAATTGAGTTGAAGTGAAAGAATGAAAGATATCAGAAATGAAATAAAGATGGAATAGGAATGAAATATAAATAGAATAGAAATGAAATAAGCAAGCGATCGAATAGTAAAAAAATAGGCCTTTGAAATTATTGTGAAATAAATATAACTAACGGATAAGAATAATTTAAAAAAATTACGAAATGGAAAAATAAGAAAAACTTCACGTGGCACAATCACAAAGGTGGATTAAGCCTTCCTAGTCTCCTTTTTTAATAAAGTGGTAAACAAACTGCACCAATCACGTGTATTGCTATTTGAAAGGTAGATGAGTAAATTCGAGAGCTTTGAGGGTTAAATTTGGTGGTTATAAGCGTTGAAATTTATTGGATTAACTCTTCTCACATTGATTGAAAATAAATCAGGTGTTTTTATTCTTAAATACTTAATAAATTTGAATAATCATGCTTATTTAGATGGCTTGTGATTTTTACAAGGTTTCGTTCTCTCAAACTCTTGTTCTTCTCTACGAAAATTATGCAGTATTTCGTAAAAATGTCTAGTAATCTTAGTCTTATCAACAATTCGTGAGAATTATTGCGTTCGATGTAGGATAAGGATGTGGGATAGGAATAGGGTGTAAGGGGATTTGTCATGTCGCAGCTGAGGTTGTATTGCTATGACTTGGTTACTATTTAGCGACAGCGAGTTCGGTTTATTTTTTATTTATTTTTTAAATCGGATCAGGTCGTGGGGAGTCACTTTTTTCGTTAGATGATCTCCAGCGTTTGAGCACTTCCGTTGTGTTGTGCATGGCTGGTTGTTTTCAAGGCTAGGAGTGACAAAAGGATTCGAGGAGTAAGTCTATGTGTATGGAGCAGGCTTTGGCCATGAAAATTAACGATCTGTTTGTGATTACTGTTATTGTGCGCTGGGCCTAGCGAGGCAAGTAGCATATTAATACAGTTGCCGTTCTCGGTGGCCTGGGCTAGCCGAAAGTGTATTCTTTATTGGGGGAAGGGCCAGGCAGAAACTAAAAGTCACTTGTGCGTCATTTGCATACGTGTGACACGGCATTAAGCATTAAAAGAGCTTCCGCGGCGGAGAATCAGCGATTGGGATCATTAGGGAAGTCAGCAAGGCGCAAGAGAATTTAGTGCTGTGTGTGCGGGGGGTAGTTTTGCCGCTCTGCTGTCTTTCTTTTTCGGTTTTATATTCCCTGATAGATAAGTTTTGTTGTTTGTCGTGTATGTGTCGTATAGACAAATGGAGTGCTGCTGGGCTAGGCGTCGCGAAGCTTAATTTGCATACGAGGGAATTGTTGTTAGATTGGGGAACCGGGAAGGAAAGCGAACGGGAATAAGGGGCGAAAGATGACACACCCCGAGATGAGCTTTTCGCGCGCTTATCGCGGGCTGGCCATCTCTGACATTGCACATTGCACCTCGGGACGCCCAAAAGCAACTTTTCCCAGGACTTGCCGACTTGCCGCGCTATGGATCTTAATAAAACGAGAAAATATAGGCAGCTTGTCGGTTTTATGATTGTGTTATAAGACGGATAGCGCGTCTCGTTGTAAAAAAAGAAAAGAAAAAAAACGCAAAGAATTCAGAGCTAGCATCCAACTTATCAAACCCCATCACCCTAAATTACTTTCTCCGCCCCTTATTTTCCTAAATGGAGTCATTCTCTTGGAGGCAGCACTGTCCTGACTGTAAATATTTCTGTGTAAATTGTAGTCTTTAGCTTTGATAGGTACCATTGCCGGGAAAAGAGGGAATTTGCAACTTGTTTGGAGAGGTGCTCAGATGGCGCCAGCGTCACGCGGGGGGCAATGAGTACACTCTCCGGCAGGTGCGTAGGGCTTGTAGCTCGCGAGTTTAATTGTGGTAATTTGGTCGGGAAAAGTTGAGTTTCAAAGGGTGGGAGGGTTAAAGGGGGTTAGAAGCCCTCCTTTAAGGAAAGCATTGTTGGTATTTGGCCCTGGGTCTTTAAGTGGAGCGAAAAAGCCAGCCATCTATAACGCATAGAGCTAGGGATAGGACACAGAAAAAAAAGTTCGGAGCAGAGGAAAGAAAACGCGAGCGAATCCCTGGCTTGATTTGCATAGAGAAGATGGCCATAAAAAAAGACCAATTACCGTTTCAGAACCCCGAGATAGGTCTGCATTCTTGTCTGTAGCTCAAAGCTATACAAGCAGTATACAATGCTAATAGAATGCTCGCCCAGCGACTCGGTGCACTCTACTGTCTAAATTCCCCCCTTTTTCCGAAAGAAAGCTGAGAGTCGCGTCGTGGAAAAGAAAAAGACACGAGCCGAACTTTGCATAACGCATAACGCATACAGTCCATGAGTATCAGCTGATTTAAGACCGTAATGTGCCTCTGATTCCAGGCTTCTAATTGTCGTTCTTCTACAGGGCTTGTAAAATGCGAAATTTGGCGAAATTTGGCTTCTGTAGTGCAAAATTTAAATACTAAAATTCTAAAATTGAGCACAAATCGAGTCAGCGCAGGAAGTGGGTGTTGCCAGGCGGAATTTCGCGCCCAAACTGGCGAGCCAATACTCTTATAGGATGTTGCGGAAATTTCGTGGAAAACACGAGGGATTTTTACTGGCAAAAAAAAGGGGGTTGATAAGGAATAAGGTGTGAGTATCTCGTTGTGGGTGGTGAGGAGCGGAAAAATTGTTGTACTAGCAAGCAGGCTTGTTAACCTATGTTGGATGGTTCACTGGTGGCAGTGGAGAGCCACACAGTCTTGATGAAGAGCAGGGGAGGGCCGCTCGTTCATTAGCAACAAGAAATGATAAAGCAACATCCCTCGGCTGATGATGATGGCGACGGAAAGAAACTGCTGAGAAAAGTAAGAGTCAAGAGTACACAGAGTACGTATCCCCGGAGTCTGAACGGTGCTCCTCCTTTTTTATGGCTGTCTCGTTTTGCAACACGACCACTGTAAGCCCGGAGCAGCTAATTAATAAGAAAGCTCCCTTCCCCGTTTCCATATCGGCGCTAAGCTTGTGTAAACCTCTTAATTATGGCTTTGCCCAATTAACCTCGTTACCCTGATGTCTTGTCGCGGATTACGAGGGAAAATATGGTAAGAAGTCGCCCAGCCTACTTAAATATCTATCACGTTCCGGAGATTAGATTGGCAGCAGCGAGCTTCGGAATTACGGACTTTGTTTTTCCCCGTGGCGTCACTCGCCGAATGTGGCAACGCCGGATGTTTTAATATGCACGCTAACGTAGGTTCTATATATACATTGTAGATATATTCCGTGATTATCATTCAATTTCGCAATTTCGTATCAGTGGGTATTGCGTTGATGGCATTAGGTTTGGTTAATTATACAATATTTTACTCATTTTTAATACTAATAATTATGCTATTTTTTATGGTAGTAATTGTACTAGTTGTTATACAAATGTAATAAATGGACAAATATTTCTATTAGACATTAAAATAATTTTTATAATTATGTTTACGATAGTAATCTACAACACTGTTGATTTATTCCGTGATTATAATTCAATTTCACATTTCGTATCAGTGGGTATCGCATTGATCGCATTAGGTTTGGTTAATTATACAATATTTCACTCGTTTTTTTACTAATAATTATGCTATTTTTGATTTGTGTTTAGGGTAGTAATTGTACTAGTTGTTAGACAAATATAATAAATGGACACATTTTTCTACGAGTCTTTCAAATAATTTTTATAATAACTTTTACGATAGTAATCTACTATTCTTTCGTCGGAAGATTTACACCAAATTATACTAATCTTTGGTTGGCGTCATTCTTGGCGCTGCTGGTCGGTTATTTAATAATTAACATAATGGTAGCAACAGTCTTACGTCTAATTCGGTAGTGTTCTTCGCAAGACGCAAGGAAAGACAGGTGGAAGAACCGTTCACATCTACTTAAAAAGGTGCTATGGTGGGTGTAAACTAGTTGATGGCATTCAAGGTGGGTGTTACTCGTTTATTCGGCTCCGTAAGTCAGGGTCGCTGCCAAGTACTGGCAGTGGTCCAGGGGAAAAGGGTCTCCCTCGCACCCAAATTTTTTAATGTCGTTACGTGCCAATAAAAAGAAAAAAAAAGCTCCCCGAGCCACGTTTGTGTAAGGTATCTAGGAGGTGTTAGCTTCCGGAGTAGCAAGAGGACATGTGTCATTGATGGAGTGTTGGCGGCCAGCCGGTGACAGGGAAAAAGGGAGGGGAAGGGAGGGGGAGGAGGGAAAAGAATCGGAGAGTAAGATGGGACACAAAAGCACGTTATCTTTTGAGAAGCAGTGGTCTAGAAGACCCCCGAAAAGCATGCTGCCGTGGGGATGCGTCATCGGACGTGTACTAAGCCAGTAGGGTGGAAATGCCAGCAGCATACATACACCCCTGTCGTGGGGTGCAGGGTTGAAGGGGGTCGTCAGGATCTGCATTCGCTGGCACCCTCCAGATATGATGTATGGTCCGTAAGGTAATACCCTCATACCTTTTACGTTACATTAGGCCTATTTCTGTTGGAAAATATCCTAAGCTGGAGAAATTCGAAGAAATTACATCGGCAGACACTATCTGAACAAATGCTCAACAAAATAACCCGAAACAGTGCCGCAAAGAGCAAATGCTCACGCTGGTTGTAAATACAAAAGAAAAACGAAAGAATTGTGAGAAATTTATAGGTAGATTTGAAAAAAATATGAACGACTGCTAAAGAACAGGGTAGTTTATGAAGAAATTGGAAGAAATTGTATAGAAAACGATACGTTGTGAAGAAATTTGGGAAACACTTTTTCGAAATTTTGTAAAGATTGCAGAAATTCTAAAGAAATATGTTATGAAGAGATCGAAAGAAATGTTGAAGAAACACGAAGAAAGTGTACAGAAGTACGATAGATTGCGAAGGAATAGTAAGAAATCGAAAGAAATGTGATGCACTACGAAGAAATTTGAAGAATTTTCGAAAAATACCATGATATCCCTAAGAAATACAAAGAAATTAGTTACAAGATGAAAAAAGGCGATGAAATCCTGAATAAATACGAAAGAATTCTGAAGGAAAAGAGGAAAAAAAGGGGGAAATCGTGAAGGCTGACAAGTGGAGGTCTGGTCGCGGGTAGCTATTGTTGTCAAATAGAGGCCCGACACCTTATATTGTCGCGATCGGAAGTGTGGAGCTGGCTGCGGTACGAGTCGACTTTATGACAGTATTGTCTGCCAGCAATTCGTTATATTACTCGGCCGCGCGATATTGATTGCGCCGATAGAGGTAGTCCGAGCCTATTTGTGTGGCATTCTGGGGAAAAAGGAGGGTGAAAAAACGACTTGTCGACTCCTTTAACAGGAAAGGGGTAGGGGGGAGGAGGGGGAGCTCCCTGGCGTTTGATGTAATCCGATTAGCAAAAGTTGTGATTGGCAGTTGAGAGTTGGTGCGTCCCTCGCACCCGTTTTTTTTATTATTATTCGGAAGCCTTTGGGTGATTGCATATTGTCATAATTTTGGCTAAGAGGCGCGTCTGCCCGCCTGGGGGCGTTTCGGGGTGCATGCGGGTATCGGTGTCCGGTAGATCGCTGTGTTTTGTTGAGAAAAAGACTCCCTGCGATGACCATCATTCATTACCGCGGAACAACATATCCCCATCGCAGACAAAAGCCAGGCAACAGCAAAAAAAAATGCCAAAAAAGGGAAAGGAAGACAACGTGTGGCAGTCTGCTTTTGTCTCTTTTATCGTTAAGGGGGAAATTCCTCCCTCTCCCCATGCCACCCACCAAAGAAATGACAGTTAACTCGGTGAGTTGTGGATACTGTAGTAGAACCCAGTACCCGGCCAGTCATTCGAATGGATGAGCTCAGTTGGAGTCGTAGACATCAGAGAAATATTTTCGGTTTGGGTCGCATAGTTCTTTGCATCGCCAACGCATGGGACACGTACACCCCCCGGGCAAAGATCTGTTGCTAATCGCTGGCGTAACAGTAATAGCCTGTACAACGAGGGGTGGTTTGGCGGACGCGGGGAAACTTGCTGTCGCGTCATTAGTTTCTGATTGATTAGCAGCGATCAATCAGATCGTAAACTTGGTATAACAGCCAAACCGAAGTGTAACTCATCCTGGCCCATAACGCGACGTTTCATAGTGTTTAAGCTTTCATTTCTGTGTAATCAAATTTCTCTTCACCTTCCAGCGCCAGAATTAAGCTTAGTTTCTGTGGGAAAAAAGTATGTACATTGGAAATATTTAAAATAGAAAAACGCTGAGGAGTTTCATGTATTTTTGTTGTTTTATATATTTGTAGAAATTTTAGTAAGTTCTCGTGCCTTAGGTAACCCAATACCATAGGTAAAAGATCTCGCACATGGTTTAGTTTATTGAATTTCTACGAAATTTAATTAAGTTCAACCATCTCTTAATTTTAATCGGTCGAATTCTGTCGTAATGTTTACAAAAAACTATCAAACTTTTGTTATGTAAGGTAAAGCGTGAACCTCAAACTTAACAAGTTCTAACCGAACTTGCAACCTAGACTTGCGTCCGTTATCAGGTTGCCCTTATTTCCAACAGTTACTGATTTTCGATGGCTTAAATCCCGAGTTTAGGCGCATTGGCTAGAAATAAGGTCTTCCAGGGCATTTTTCAGTAAATTGCTCGTGTAATAAAGCGTTACTTTGTTATTCTGTCCAGAGATGGGGAAAGGTTGGCAGGGGAAGCCCTCGCTTTACGCGGGGTTCGGGTATGTGTTCCTGCGGGCAAAAAAGCGCGCATAGCGAGGCCGGGTTGGGTGGCCGAAGGGGAGATGGAGGTCGAGAAGCTGCGAAGGTTTCACTTGTCACTTGGCTGCGAGTATTGCCTTTCGTTTTGTTCGGAGGAGCGAGTCAGCCAAGGGAGAAAACTAGAAGAGGGTTTGTTTTATTGGAGTCATTAAGCTGTTCATCTCCCGTCCTCGGTAGCGGAAAGGAAGAGATGCTGAGAGCTCAGGGAAGAGGGGTAAGGGGGGTTGAAGAATTGCGGCTACAGTGTGGATAAGAAAAAACGAGGAAAAGAAGGCCAAGATAGCTGGGGTGAAGCACAACAACAAAGAAGAGGATTGTTGGGTGCATTACCTCCATTTCCCCCGTGCCGTCATGGCTGTCGGGGAGAGGCTGCGAAGCTCCAGCACAACACAGGATACCCTCTGACCTCGCTTCTACCTCGCTGCCTAGCTCGCTTAGCCAAATAAGGCGTGAAGATGAGCCGCGCCGTAGAAACCCCGGGCACAAAAAGTACCGCCTCACTTTACGCTTTGCGTACAGGAACTGAACAACGCCTCGACAGATTTCCTGCTGGCTTCGCGAATGAGCAACTTGTTTTCTGTCACTTGAGAGACAAAGAAAGGAGACTTTTTTGTAACGATAGTTGAGAATTCTATTCTTGCGGAGTTCTTTCTATATGGCCTAATAGAACTAAGCAATCAATAAAAATGAATTGGAAGTAATTTCCAAAATAGTGAAGCTTCCGTACTCATTTTTTTATTTTTCCGTTTTTAGAATTTTTAGAATTATCGTTATCATATCTGCATTGCATCATTGTGTTTTCATTATTTCAGTGATTATATCGGCATTGTTTCAATAATTATAGCAATCACTATATCAAGCGAGAAGGCAACATTCAACAAGAAAACGTAAAATTAATCGGGAATGATGTATGTAAAAAAGATTAAAAAAACGAAATAAGCGCGGTATTCTAATTCTTCCTTTTTTTGTTTAATTGCAGCAGAGAATCCGAGCAGCTTAACGGTGGAAGACGAAATCTCCAGCAGCAATTTGTCGACCATTTCGTCAGGTCCCAACAGCCCGGAAGGCTCGTCCGATGCTAACCATAATCGCACGGGTACCGGCAAAGAGCGGGCCAGTTCTGATGAAGCGGAAGATCTAGTGGACTCGGTGAACTCGTTAAACTCGGTGAACTCGAGCAGGTACAGCGATGGCACGGGGAGCTGAAATCATTCAGGGACCTAACACTTGGAATTATTGCTAGATCACTACCTCAGAGCGGGCGCGTGGAGAATCAGCCAAGTGCGGAAGCGGACGAAATCCAAGCCTATTTGCAGCGCAAAGACACCGCCGTCATCTTCCCCGAAGACGTCTCGCATCCACCTGCTGCCGCCAAAAGGCGTTCGCGCCAAGGTGGGTGCCATTTTCACTTTCTGTTCACTTCTCAGTGAATCTTTTCCAATCAGTGAAAGTGAATATTTCGGAAACACTCCCCTTTCGAAATTTTATGTGTCCGTTACGGGAAGAAGCGAGATGTTTTAGAAATCTGTTGGGTTAGATTAAGGAGACCTGCTATGAGTTGAAAAAAGATGGCGTTGTTTTACCTCTACATCTGTGTTATTTTCTTTCTGGAAAACTCAAGACAGAAGAGAGAAGACTGATCAGCGGTGGAAGACTTAATAACACTATAACTTATTAAGTCAGAATTTCTGGCCTTGTAGTATTTCTGGCTCAGAAGTACGTGTCCAGTACATAAATATTATTTTAATGGAAATTTGCCGTGAGTACAGCTCGTTGCCTCCCTTGTAATTATAATAGTTCAAGCTTTCATTGAGCTTCATACATAAAATTAAAACAACCTTTCCAGTACTTCTAACTTGCAAATACTGGAAGTACTAATAACAAGAGATCAAGCCAGGTCAATCTCCCTACCCGTAGCAAAAAATAGACTCAGGAATTTACAACCATATCCGGCGAACCAATGAAAAATAAACTGGTTGATTTGCATCGTGTCTAGGGCCTGGTTAGTCATTTCCCTTCTTTGCTGATGTCATGATTAGCCTAGAGTGCCTAAATCCTTTTCCTTTTATCGCTCTCTCGCCATTCTTTCCGTTACGCCGTACACTGTAAAAAAATTGTAAATTTACAATTGCAGCAAAAAATTATAAGGACTTTACTGTAAAAGTACTTTAAAAATGTTTTTCTACAAGAAATTCGTGGTTAAAAATCATTTTGTTAAAGTATTTTTACAGTGAAGTCCTTGTATTTTTTTTGCTGCACAACGAATCATTGTAAATTCATAACATAATTTTTTACAGCTTAAGCTGATCCGTATATAAAAAGCTCGCGACAACAATACGCGCCCAAAGACCTTGACTGTTGACCAGTTGACGAGTATCGGGTCCGAAACGCTACAATTGGCGAGTCTTTCTAGCTTGGGTGAGCCTAGCCCGTGCTAGAACGGCTAAATATCTAGCAATTGTCCCTCGTATATATCATTAGACTCGGAATTTCGCCGTTGCGGTATTAAGCATCGTTTTTGGTGCTTAGTCAAGCCTTGGGCTCAATGAATTGTTTGGCAAAAGCCGAGAAATTATGCCGTCGCATGGCAGTGGGCTCGGGCGTAGCGAAAAAGCGAGCCGACACCTCCGCCGTCGTGTGTCTTCACATCCTGGCCAGCTTAGGAGCCCGAGATGAGAGAAGACAAGCGAGGAGTCTGGGGCTATTCGCAGGCAAATACGAACTTATGTATATCTGGGACGACAAACATTGGTAGAATGTTATCCTGAGCATATAAAATGGCGCAAAGGGGACTTTCGTCGCCTGCCAGGCGGGACTGGTTTAAGTCGCGCCCGTTTTTCCCATGCCGTGAGCTTATTCAAGCCGACAGAATGACAGTTGTAAAGGCGATGATTCAATTACCGTATAGAGGCAAAAGCCATGTCCCCCCACAACCCCCTTTGGGGGAAAGAGTCGCGCAGATATCAGTTTAGCGAGACGAAAAGGGAAAAGAGCACAGCAACACCGCCGTTTTACGAGGCCCTGGAAGAAAATACGTTACATCGGGTGCTGGAGGACCTTTTTTTTCCCTTCCCCCACCCCCGAGCCTACCTCTACCACCCCACGTACACATCTTACACAACACATACTTCAGATAAAACTCCGTGAAGGATACGTCGCGGACTGGCGGGGTCTAATTCATTGGCTTTTCGACTCGGATGATATGCAAATGAGACTCTTTCTCTCGGACGGCTCCGAAAGCAGCCCCGCACGGTTGAGTTGCTGTGTTCATAAGCCTGATTCTCCGGCGAGCTAGTCGGAGCGGAGAGGTCATCCATAAAACATGGATGAATTGAGAATAATTAAAACGCTGTTGGGTATACATTGGAAATTTTGGGGGGGGGACATCCATTTCCAGTGCTGGGACGACGCCTCGTGGGCATCCTACGGGCCGGAGAACCTTTAAAAGCTTCCGCTAGCGAAGTGATACAGCATTGTGGGACTTAAAAATAAATCGTTTTTTAATTGCCCGATACGAGCGTTACTTTTTGTCAGCCGTATTTAACTTGGTGGAGGGAGAGAGAAGCAAGGAAGGATCTGTCACAGTATTAAAAAGGGAAGCGAGTAGTACTGGCAGTATCAGCACCACACGGGCGGAAAGAAGAAAGTTTTCTACTTTCTGGGTCAGATCCATCAAAGTCCCGGTAATCGGCTCCCCACCCTCCCCCCCTGCGGCCCACTCGTCCTTTGCAAAGTCCACTGGACAGATTAGAAAGCTCGTCCATCTTTTTTTTTTTTTCAAGAGGAACAGTTTTTGTACCATACTTTGGTATTCTGCATAATTTTCCATCCATTTCTTAATTTTGATTCAGAGGCAGTTTCTTTAACCGTTACGGAGGGGGAACAGGGTGCAAGTATCCTTTATAGAAGAATTTCTTGTTTTTTGTGTGGATGTTTCTGAGCCATATTCCGTTGGGGATGGGTAGGGCAAGGTAATTAAGCAAAGAGGAGAGGTTAGTTGTAAATTTTTGTTGTTCTTCCGCCGAAAAGGGGGAAGGGAGGTGAAGGAGTCAGGACAGCGATGGAAAAGTCGCTATCTTCAGTTTTTGTTCACGCTTGGCACTGGCGCTAGTTTTCAAGCTTGTAACACTGCTCCCGAGATGAATTCGACCAGCGTTGAACAAAAGCTAGCTATATTTTTTTTACATAAAAAAAGCTGTCCAGGAAGCTTTCCTCTCGTGATTCTTTCTTACGGGTACTTTTGGGTAAAACAAAAAAGTAGAGAAAAAGGGAGGAGGTGAAGAAATGAAGCGGGCGTATATAACTTGGCAGAACTGGGAGTAATTGGCTAGTCCAGCCGCTAAAAGAAAAGCGCAGTCGTAAGTTATTGTTCTTACAAGAACTCTAAGCAACAATGGAGTCTCGGACCCGTCCAGGAGTGGCCCCCCTTTGTGGGTTAGAATGTAGTGCATATCTTATGCAGGGGGAATCTGATAACATTCTCAATTGCAGTCTTAGAGCAGGAAAGGAGATGCACAAATTCAAGGGATCGGACCGTACTTGACTCTTCATTCCAAGTGGATCGCAGAACAGGTTGAGTCAATTGGTAGTACCATAGCGGTTTGTTACTCTTATTTCCGAAAAATAAAAGTATATTTTTTCTTTGCTCACTGTTAATTTGTAAAGTTTGGTGACTTAAGTAAACGAAAGGAAAAGCTAGAGTGAATCAAAACTTTCACGCGAAACTTGAAGCTAAATTATTATTTTTTCGTTTATTATTTTATTATATAATATTTTTCTTATTTATTTTTATTTTATTACATTTTATAGAAAATAAGTGAAGTCTCAGTGTAAAGCTCAAAACACGTTTTATGTTAAATTTTTTCTTGTATTATTTTAATTTTATTATATTATTTACGATACTTTTCTATTTCTATAGAAAACAAAGTCCCCATGTGACGTTCAAGGAGAATTACCTTTCCCTAATTCTCATTAAAGTGCTTGTATCCAGCGGTGTATAATGCACTGGTTCTTAGCTTTCGACGAAAGTGATGGATATACGAAACGCGGAAAAAAATACGCGCTAGCTTGCACAAGTTGCATCGGGTAGTCTTTCCCAGTGAAAAGGAACCAATCTGAAGTGTTACGAGGGCAAGAAAAAAAGTCAAGTCACTGTAATACAGTACTAATAATAATAGATTTGAGTTACGCGTACCCGGGGACGCTGGCAGGGGGGCCGTTTTGTCCTGGTCGTATAATTAGGAAGAAGTAAATGGTCAGGTATACATCAAGTGGAATGGTCGGTAAAGGATGATGGCAGTACCGGAAGTGGTTCGTGATGACCTAGTGATGATGGGCTCGGGGAAGGGATCCGTAGTCTGGCCCATGAACTCGCTTAATGCGGCTGTTCCTTCCTCCGGCCTCCCCCCTATTTTCCTGCATCCTTTTTTTGTGTGTGTGTGTTATCCCCCCCTTCCAGCCCATACTCTGGAGATAATGGCCTGTAAGTCGTAAAGAAATCCTAAGGACAATTGCATCTAACTCCGACAACGACAAGCGAGCTCTTTTGCCACGAGTTACTCTTCCAGATATTCAGAGCTGCGAACCATTCGGCGATCTTCAGTACCGGCTGCGAGAGCTAGCCAAGTAAAAACGACCGGTAGTTCGGCGAGAAGGTGAAACACCCAGCCGTACCGGTACTGGGCCGTTTCATTTGCTGGGCCAAGAGTCTCTTCGAGTGTCGTAGGCATTTTTTTTTTTCATCTTTTGACTGGCTGGGGCCGGTAATAGTTTGTTGACTAGCGAGTTTGAGTAGCGACTAACGTTACAGTGGCTGTTGGCTTGTTTCGGGGGAGAGGACTGGTGGAAAAAGGAGGAAAAAGTGAGGCATAGGAACAAGCATGGTCCGGTCGTTAGTCGCGTGGGGAGCTGTAAGTTGAGCTAAAAGAACAGAGGGAAACAAATCTAGAGCGTGTATTGTTGCCAGTAACGTTAAAGACGGTACGGGCAGGCTGGGCTGGAGTTATGGCGACGCTGTGCAAAAGGACATAACACTTTATGAACTTGTTGACTAGTACTTTTACTCGCGGTCTTTCATTATTTGTGGGGGGGCTGGGGCTGACGAGGGAGGGGAAAAGCCCCCAGCGAGCAGCTTAAGGGAGGAAAAGATGCCCAGAGTTATGGAGTACCGGCAGAAAAGGGAAAATAGGAGAAGACACAGAAAAAAAAGTGGATGTCCATGTTAAAAGTAGAGCGAGACGATTGTTGCCGGTCCAGGGGCAGTAGTTAGCTCTAAGGGAGGAAGAAGAACTTGAGGGGAAGAGGCCTACTTAGATTTCCTGGTGCAGGATACTGCGGATGTCGCCATTAAGAGCGAAGCTAGCAAAGTGCACCGAGGAGGCGAACCAGGGAGTTGGGCTGGGGCACTCGGCCGCAACAAGCGGAGGCGAAAGCAAAGCTCTCCCCCCATTCCTTAGGAAGTTAAATTGACGAGGAAGAAGAGCTCTAACTGTACGCTGCGCTGAGAGGCTAAGATCACGGCCAAAAGGGAAGTAGGAAGTGGAACAGTCATCAACGACTTGCGCTTCATAGAGCGAGCTATTTCCCACTCGATATATAAATTTCCGACCGTGAGCAGAACAAGTTATAGGGGCAGTTCATTGTATAAAGCCAACAAGTTGTGAAAGGGCGGGGAGTTTGTCGGGACGTCATGGCAGCCAGCCGTTCTTCCTTGAAAAAGCAACCCAACCCGGAGACTTAGCAGACATCTTTTATTCTGTTCTCAGCTACTTGGCTTCTTGCGCTTTCTTTTTCTATCCCATTCTTGTCATACCTTGAACTTATATTCTTCTCACTTAACTTCCCCCACAAGTAGCCCGCGCTTTTTAATTATGTCACAATGCCTGTTTGTAGATTCAGGTACGGGCAGTTGTTTCGAGTAACGCTTGTTGCTTCCATTCGTCGCAGTAATTAAGACGTCATAATTTCACTTAGTTAACCGGGAAGGCTATTTTTTTCTCTCTTATCTCAATTGCTTAAAATTTCTTTCCATATCGAGGTAGTGTTTGGACTACTGGTTGAATTTTCTTTCTTCAAAACTTTGTTGAAATTACCGGCAAAGAAATTTCGTATTCCCTTTTGACCTACGATTACTTGGAATTTGCTGGTGTGTGTTGAAACCTAATTACCATTGCCGGGAAGAAATTTCTGTTTGTATTACTGGCAAGAAAAATGTAGTTCATTTTAATTTCGTTCGTTTAGAATTTTGTTTGAGCTACCGGCAAGGAAATTTGTGCTAAGAGTACCGGTGGGCATATTTCTGCTAAGAGTACCGGTAGGGATATTTCTGTTAAGAGCACCGTCAGAAATATTTCTGCTAAGAGTACCGGCAGGGATATTTCTATTTGGAATACCGGTAAGGAAATTTCTTCAGAGTACTGACAATAAAATTTCTGCACCGAGAGTTTCCTTCTTAAAGAGTAGAAGCAGTGATTAACTCAATTCCTGACAAGCCAAACCTTCTGGTGGTAGTTATTCAGTTACCGAAGGCATTTCTGCCCGGCTGTAGGATAAAGAACGCTAAATTCACGCGCATATGGGCGTGCAATCGGTCGTGGAAGTGTTGGCAAACTTTATTGTTGTACCGGGTCTCTAACCCGTATCTTGCTTTGTAATGCTTTGGAAGAATGCTTGCAAGTTTAAAGTGGCATGAAGGGAACCAGGAAATGTGCAGTAGCTCACGGGATTCTAGTCCGCATAAGATGGGGGTGGGGGGGGGAGTCTTTTGTGTCAAAGGCGGGGCGAACTAAATTACGCGCCCAGCGGCGGACTTTATAGGTTTCGCCACCCAAGTTTGATTTACACTTGACGCTTTATTTACGCATAGGGCCGTAAAGTTTGACGACTAGACTTCGCAGCCAATGTACCGGGCCCACGAGGTGACGGAGATTATCATCGCTGGTACGCGTTCGCTGGCTTTCGCCCACGATTCAGACCAAGTTCCGGTGAAGGGGGGCGAAGGGGCCTTCAGCCGTAAATCTCGCTTAACTTCTTGATCCTTGATGGGGACCTGATTCTTAAACACTTCACTGCCCCACCCCCCACCCTAGCCCCACCCATGAGCTTTAGTCCTCCAGTCCGAGCAAATCGTTCGATGTTACGAGAATCGCAATGGAGGCAGTCTTCTTTTGCCCCATCGATAGATATGTATGTATATTTTCATGTGGGGAGACTTGTACTCTTTCCGAAAGGTCAACGCGTGTCATATCCGTCTCGCATAAATTTAATCAAGTCGTATAACTGGCTTCTCTCTCTCTCGCTTGCTCTCTTACTCTGATTTTTTTTTATAAAGAGGGAGAAGGAAGAAAGAAGGGAGGAAAAGGAGGTTTGGGCATCTTAGGTCCATAAAATCTAGCTTGTGATCTCGTGGAGTAGAGTGTATGCAAAATACATATTTCTGTGTATTTTTTTTTATTCTGGAATAGTACGGTAATTTACGTTCTGAACCACCGTCCGAAAGCAGGCGGTTTCTTCACGGTCGTGGTTTCCCTAACATTTTTACTCGAAGCATCGCAGAATTCACTTCCGCCCCTAGGACTGGACCAGTCATTAGGGGCAATAGCCCCTAAGGCTCCCCAAAGAATCTGTGTCGCATGTCATCTGCGTTTTAAGGGAGCCCGAGCCTTAATTCAAAATTCCATTTTGAAAATGGGTGAGCTTAATAAGGGAAAGTGTTCCCGGTCCATAACTTGCCTCCTTTGCCCAACGACCTCTTCTGCCAGATTGACTCAAATCTTAAGTAATGGACTGGACTTTACAGCGATAAATACCAGAATTTCCCTCGTTCGGGGGAGAAACAGCTGGCTGTGACCCTTTTTTCTTGACTTTTAAGAATAACTGTAAAGATATATTAAAAGAGGGGGTAAAACTGTGCGGGCCTGGCCGAGGAGATGAGATCCGCCCAGTTTTCTGGACATTCCTTGACAGCTTACATCCTCGACTGAAAAGCGCTCTCCGTGGGCCAATAAGAGCGTGTGAGGACCGGGAAGGTGACAATACTATACGAAAATATTATCAACTTGTCAAGTCCTCCGAGCCTACTAAAAAGAACGCTAGAATCCTACGCCTGCTTTCTTTCTCTATATTTTTAAATACTAAAAATATCGGTACCCTACGCCAGTTGCATATTTGCAAATAAAAAAATTAATGAAAATAACGGTAGAATCCTACGCCTGCTTTCTTTCTCTATATTTTTAAATACTAAAAATATCGGTACCCTACGCCAGTTGCATATTTGCGAATAAAAAATAAATAAAAATTACGGTAGAATTCTACACCGATCATAAAAAATAGAAAATACTAATAATAACGGTAGAAAGTGACGGCAGGGGGAGGACGAGCTTGGGTTAAAGGACCCCCCGAAATTAATGGAGCATTCAAATGACTTTGAATCCTCGAGAAACGGAAACCGGATGTTGGGTGCTGCAACATCGAAAAAAATCCTTGATAGCGAAAAAGTTTGGGCGCGATAACGACACAGCTGGGAGGAGGGGGGGTGAAAAGAGTTCTTGACGCATAAAATCATCGTCACCCTCGAAGACTGGGGCGCCCGAGAATTCATAAGCTGTTTGAAAAGGAGGCTCCTTGTTCCTGTCGCGACTGTCAGTCAAAAAGTGGAAAGTCTTAGTTCATTTTATAAGGCCCAAGGAACGTATCAAAAGGGAACGTATCATTTCGGGTCTATTGAAGATTTTTACAAGGAAAAAGGGGGGAGAGAAAGACCGATGTATCTTTGAGTCCCCATTGGAAAGGGATGCAGATCTCGTGCTCGGATTCCTGGGATGGAAGTAATTCTTGACTGGCATGTCGGGAGGCTGGTGTAGTGCAGTTTTCTTGGGGGGGGGGGCACTGTAAGGTTACACTTCTATATAAGAGTCGTAAAAAGCGTGATAGAAAGGAGTAGATGTGTAAATACGCCCAGGCGTCGCTATGGCTACGATGGCCAGTACTAGGTTGTATTCGGGAGCCCGGGGGAGGAAAAAGGTCATCCAAGGTGTGCGCTGCGCTGCGAGAGGCGGACGGGAAGAAAGAATGCCATTAGACGCCGCCGTCTCGACGCGCTGGACGTCCACCGGAGGGAGAAATGGACCATTAGAATGACAATGGCCCGAGGCTATACAGGAACAACCCATACTTTGGGGATACGAAATAGCGACCCAATCTTTGCCCGTACTCTTCCCGCTCGCCCAGACTTCCGCGCTCGCCTCTTCCGCCGATGGTATGCGTAATTAAAGCGGGAGTCGACCTGTGTGTAGTCTTTTGCCTTTTAAGGGGAGAATTTCCCCCTTTCGTAGCCTTTGTTTTGTATGTATCTGCACATAGAACTGCGTACGGACAGGTTTGGCGAAGCTGAGAATTTCTTAAGTAATTTTATTGGCTTTCTGTACAGTAAATTAATGCCTGTAATCTTGTATTAAGCTATCTACAATTACTGAATTAAGTCGTGTAACTTAAAATAGTGTGATGGAAAAGTTTTTACTTTGTGTAATTTAATAACCTTCATTTTGTTCAATGGGTTATTCTTAGTTTATTCGAAAGTTCCGTCATGTAACGTTCTTAATTTTATTTAGTGTGGGGTTTTCGATTTTTCTTTATTTAATTGCGTGTAATTTTCTTTCCTTGAATTTGTATTAACTTAATTCCTTCAGTTTTCGTTAGTTCAATTCCTTAGATTTTAGTCATTTATTTCTTGAATTTACTTAGTTTTGTTTGATCAGTAGGATTGGCGTGCTTGGCACGTACCTTGATTTATCTATCGCTCAGAGTGGCTAGTACTCGAAACCGTCGTAGATTTAAAGCAGGTCTGCATAGAATGCGGTGGCCAACAAGTTGTCTTGGGCCAACTTTGGTGGAAGTTGGAGGGGGGAGGAGGTGGGGGAGATGCGGGGCGTGGAAAATTTACATGAGTCTAGTTGTAAGCAGCGTGGAGTTAGAAGCAGGTCATTGTGGGTGTACGGTGAACGTTGCAAAGTGGCGACGTAAATTGGTATTAGGCGCCACCACATCTGCTGGCATATAGCCACTCTACAACAATCCCGCCGCGAGCGTGTGCTGGGCCACCGCTGCCACTTTCTTAACGAGTTAGGACGAAAGTTGGGAGTTCCCTTGTTGGTAATCGACTAATTACTTAGCCTCGGGGCATTTCTGGCTCCTGCTGCTACTGCTTGGGCTGATGCGGGCAAGTTTTCGGGGTAGCCCCCTGCTTGTTGACTCCTTGGTGTCATGTTTTAACCAAAACAGACGTTCACAGGTGTCGCTCAAACTCCCCCGGTCCCTTAAACAGCTCGGATCTTTTTTTTTTGCGAATGTTATTATTACACATTATTACATTATTATCAATCATTGTAAACATTATTATCGATAATTTTACACTGGACATTCGATGAAAACAAAATCAAGTTTTTGAGAAAATAGATCCGAATCCAAGAAAATGCGAGAGCATATCAGATCCGATTTGTTTAACTAGGAAGAAATTTATCGGTATGTAAATATAAATTAGTTGGTATAATCAATAGCGATTACAACCTCAAGCACTTAAAATGGTTGATTTGGAGCGGTCATATGATTGGAGTTTGTAAAAGAAACTAGATCCGTATAGAATAAGATCACGTTTTGTAGTTAAATATCTACATGGACAAACAACTAAAGATCGATAGATGTCTTCGACGGCAGGAGTAATTTAATCGCGAAGAAATTTCCACGTAAGGCTGATTGAATCGGATCCGAAAACTTGATAAGAGTTTTTGATTTAACTCGATCATGTACACTAACTTCCGGTCCTTTCGTTAAATCGTTGAGCATCGATACAATATCCATATAAATAATTGTATCGATACGTAACTACAAAGAGATATTTTCTGGGCGAATTTTATGGCTAGGATTTTCTGCGTCCAAACTTGATCCGATGCTAGCAAATTTTTGAGATACTGTCCATTGAGTGAGATCCGATCCAGTTCAACCTAACGGGAGCGAAAAACTGATCGAATCTCCTCCGAAAGATTTGGAACACTTCTCAAGAGGCATTTGGCTGCTTGGTGGGGCTATGTGCAGCCCGATACACCCCAAAGAATTATCTGTGATCCATTCGTAAATGTCTTCGCCAGTTCCTGGTACTTCTAACGCCCCGCTCGCGAGCGTAAAGGTGTTTAAGACGCCAACTTGTGTGTCTGGGAAAAAGTTGGAGCGCTTCGGTGTGACAGAATACGCCATTGTGTGTATATCTATCGAAAGCTATATCGATACGTGCCTTTGACTGGTTCCCATTACTTAATACGACGCTTTTCCCTTATAAAGCCTCTTCTGGCAGCCGAGAAAGAAGGACGAGTGCTTCGTCGCCACCCGAAACCCGGGTCTTGATTTCCTTCGTTTGTCTCCCAAGACTCAAAAGCTCCAGCTTCCTGAATCTGGCAGGCGTTTCTCCACCCTTAATTTTTTTTGCCTCATTTTTGTAAAGGTGGCAATACCCGTAAACCCGTCTTGCCTTATCATCACATTACTTTAGTAACCGTAACGGTCTCATTCTCCATCTTTCCACCTACCGACTTTTTTTTTATTGAAGTCCAAAGTTCGCATTAAAAATCCAATGCGTCAATATTGTCAACAATGTAAACCCATCATAAATTTCGTTGCCAAACTGAATTCGGTAGATTAAAGAAAATTAATGACAGGAAATAATCTCCAGATATGAGATTGATACAAGTCTTTCTTATTACTTTATTCCTTCTTTTTCTAGAAAAACGGAAAAAAATTCTGTTCGAAAAAATACGGGCAGAAATTATATTTTGTAAAGAATTAAAACCGAAATAGAGAAGAAGCAATAGGTATAATTTTTGTAATAATTAAATAAACGAAAAGTACCACTGGAAATGTTAAATTTCACCATTCAACACAAAGACGGTAACGAACGATTTTTTTATGTGTGTGTGTGGCTTGAATATCCTAAAGAAAGTGAAATCTGGGTACTAGGAAATTCGGAGGCTGGAAAAGAAAAGGGACACGGTAGGCATCAGCATCGTGTTTCATTCTGAGCACGTGTGATTGATAACTCTGTGAGCACGGTGTGGGTACCCACACGGCAATGGGAGCATAATGATCGGCTGTCAATCAGCAGATACTCGGTGCACTTTCTTCTACACGTATCGTCGCTTTTGGAGGGGCCAGTGGCTTGAGAAGCGTTAAAACAAGACAACCTGAATCTTGCTTTACTTCTGTCAGATTTGGTTCCACTTTTTCTTCCTCTTTTTCTCTAAAAAAAAACTATTACAAAAGTTAAAAATAAAACCTACTTTCAGAGTTGGAAAAATGTAAAGCACCGGTTAATGTTCCCTAAAAAAGAGAGGAAAGAATGTCCCCTACGGAGTAGTGCAGGATTTCGTTATTAATCTGGAACCTTTCTCCCACCTGCGGCTTTTTCTTATTCCCACATACGATGACGCGTTAAAAAAAGGCGGTAAATCTGCTTTAGCTATCTTTCCCCCCCTTCGCTAGAATCTCACAATCTCAGGCTTGACAGGATAGAAAAGTTTGGAGAGGAATGCTAAAAGGCACACCTGCGGGTCCGTCCCGATTTTTTTGTCTCTCGAATGCAAAATTCATTTTCCGTTTGTATTTCGGAGCCAATCGTAAAGCTGGGCGTGCCCAAGTTGGATTGAGCATGGGTTGGAACTATAAAGCAGCGCTGCATTGAGAGCCAAAGGGGGGTTAGCGTGTAAAAAGGAACATGGAAAGTGAATTAAGCGCTTGGGAAAAAGGTGCGATGGTGTGGCCGGGCCACGACACGCCAGAGCGCGCATTTTAGGTGCAAAGATGTCACTCGCGTATGAGTCCCGCGCCCGGTACTCGCCCGCCAGTCAGGGGGCTTCAGCTTGGGCCAAAAGCCCTGGCACAGCGAGCACTTGCATTATGCAAAAGGAGCGCCGGAGAAATGTCTTGGAATCACTGTCGCTTCCTAAAAGCTGAGAACCGGAGACCTTGGCAGGGTTGGGCGTGGGAACCTGGAATACTGCGGGACTGATAGTGCTTCTGTATGTCGCACGTTTATATGGTGTTGTCCGGATTTGCATACATTGGTACTGGCTCCCTTGTCCTAAGAACCTGGGGCTTTGGCAGCAATATGGTCGCTGTTGCGATAAGCAAAAGGGACCCAAAAAAAAAGAAAAAAAAGAGCAAGTCCCCATGTAGTGCGCCCTTTTAGCGTACGTTCCCTTTTTGTCACTGTGGGAGAGGAGCGGAGCATTTAGACTAAAAGGTGCACCTGACGTCAGAGGGGATTAACACCCACGGATTGATGACAGGCTCCAGCTGCACTTAAGAACCGTTTCCCTCGCTCCTTGTGCTTCGCTTTTCTTTCCCTTCCCCACCGCGTTGCCTGGCGAGCTTTTCTCTTAGTGCTGCCACTCATCGCGCATTTTCATATTGAATTCCTGCCTGGGCTTGGCTACTTAACTTTTTCAGCGCTAAGAGCAGGGATTGAACGGAAAATGGCTTATTGTCGACGGTATTTACTCGCCGGGCGCGGGGTACCTTCGACAGCCCGGGAGTCGCCACCGTAGCCGTCCCGAAGAAATGGCAGAAATGGCGGGGGGACTAGCCCCGCAATCTCGCGTGGTGTTTTCTCTCACTTAGTCCAGCGTGTTTGTGTTTCCAAAAGTCGCCGAGTGTACTTTGGATGGAAGGTGGATGTGTGTTTGTTGTTATGCTAGCTACTAAACTGTGTGCGCTGGCACCTTTCATCCCCACCTGGCCTTCCCCAAACACTTTTAAAGCTCGTGTGTCGCCTTGCTAGATTGGTCAATATTTAGCGAGCATATTCCTTACCTTGGCTTTCATAAAATTTTCATTGAAAAAGTGGGAAAACAGTGCAGATGAAACAAGAAAGCCATCGAGAAAAATAACGGATTTATTGCTTTTCATTGCTTTTCATTGGAAAAGCATTCGCATTAATGCACGCCTGAAAGTGTATTCCCCTTCAGAAATTCAGCAGCGTTCTCTGACAATTCTTCCGAATATAATTCTCCTAAAATAACCATCTGTAATTTTCTCTCAGTTCTTATTCATTTATATCTTTTCTCGTTTGCTACAGTATTTTCTTATTTTTCTTCCCGGTACTCTAAGTAGAAATTTCCCTGCCGGTACTCTTAGCAGGAATTTCCTACCTGGTACTTGAGGCGAAGATTTCCTTCCTGGTACTCTAACGAGCAGCTTGGTTAATCGAACTAAGTCATTTTAAGAAATTGCATTGCCAGTAATACAAGCAAAAATTTCTTCGCCGGTAATCCACGCAAAGCTTAAAGATACCGAAATATAAAAAAAAGAAATTATAAGAGCAGTTAGAGAATGCAATTTCCTGCTCAGAGCAATGACGGAATACGCAAGGGTCAAGGATCCACACTAGCAACGATTACCAACAAGAAACCCCTTCAAACCAGGAAAGCTTCTTCGAGTACCTTCATTTGCAACACTTTACATGAAACTAATAACAAATAACGCGACTTAAGACTCAAACGTCTAGTGAGCTCTCGCTTTACACGGCATCAAAGTTGCCGCTTCATTGATTTCACCATTGAGTCTCGTTTTACGCGGTTTCTAACCCGGCCTCAGACAAGTTTCTTTTTACTACCAAAATAACAAAGTAAAACAGAACTAGCGTACTAACGCATATAAAAGAACATGCTTACTTTTTTCAAAAAAAGAAACTACATGCTTTGTTTACAGCACTTTATGAATGCTAGTTCGCCGAGAAGAAAAAGGGGGGAAAAGGCTGCTGGGTTAAGTTAGGTTAGGTCGGGGAGGGGCAATGCAACCAATAGATGGTATCAAAGACCCTCCAGGGGAATCCCCTTTTCGGGTGGTAAATGGACTGCTGGTAAGAAAGTGAAGCGACCCTCGCGGAATTGCCTTGTCTTTTGCTGCGCTTTTATATACGATTGTATCCCTGGAATACTCTTACGCTGTTAATTGTGTCATTGGCGAGAACAGGCCCGGCCTGCTCGCTTGCTGCTGCTTCATCAATTTCTTAAGTGTCGCCAGTACGGGACGGCACCCGTACTTCCTGGTACCACAGAAATGATAGGAAACTCGGGGGTTTTTGCATCGCTAGTGGCTTACACTCTTTTAACTTCGGCTCTGGCGGTCTCCCCCGAACCCAACAAGCTGATGCGTCCCTGAGGTCTCGCTGCCAGCCACGCTACAGCTCGGCAGGCAATAGATGCAATCAGTTGCCGCACGGGAATTCTTCCTACCCGCTTCATTTTTCGGGCACAACAACTTATTCGCTATTGCCCGAAGGCCTGCTTTTTATCCTTAACTCGACCAACCCGCTTCAGAAAAAGGGTGGGGCGATACACCCCGCGTGGCGTGTGTAGTTCGCCCACTGGCCGCCAGGAGTAGAACCGCGCAAAAACGGCGGTTATATCTCAACTGTTATATTTCTCTCCGTTTTTTTTCTGGACCAGGTCTTATATAGCTTGGCTTCGCTCTAGTTTTCCACGACAGATGTTGGACAGGTCAGGAAAGGTCACGGTGTGGCTTTCCTCGGCGTTCGCCTAGCGAGCCCACCGATGTTTTTTATGGGGGCGTGCAGGAGATATACAGTGCATGGCTCTGAAGAGCTTCATCCCCATTATTATTTTTCCTCCTTTATTTCTTCCCGCTCTTATCTTCCGCGCGGCTGCCGATACAAACCGCGTCTCGCTTTTTATTCTTTCCTCGATAAATTACTCAATACGAACGCTATTCCTGGGCTTTTTTTTCCCCGAGACTCGCGGGGGCTAACATAAATCTTAGCGGTGAACTAGCAGGATATTATAGCTATGGTTGCTGGGTACTGGCTGCACAATTATTTCGATAATTACCCGGGCTGTAAATTCGCTACCGGCAGTTTCGACTCGAAGCGAGAACAGTACACCACTAGCAAAGGAAAAGTCCCATTTTTTTGCTTGTTTTCCTTACTGGTCTCGACGTGGAAGGGAAAAATGCGTTGCCAGCGAAGTGATATAGCATTACTGGCCAGATATCTGGCCCAGCTGCGCAAAGCGGCAAGGGATGCTCGCTTCCCGGAAGAAAATTGTGTCGCACAGCCGCTACTTGACTTGGTGAGAAAACTGGTAGCCAGTAAGGAAAGTTTGGCCAGGGGGCGTAATGACAGCGCCCACTGCCTGACCTCACCTGACCTTTCTCTCTTATGACCCTCTCTCCCTGGGCAGACCGGCCGGGGCCGGCCAGTACCCAGAGCCATGTCCCATGTCACCAGTCAGGCCCAGATAAAAAACGACTTTCATTTAGAAACCTTCACGGACATCCATGTCGGTTCGTATAATGTCACTGGCCACCAAAGCATCTACAAACCATTATCTAACTTCCGTTTCTTTTCTTTCTTTTTTTACTTTTTTCCTCTGATAAAACACGCGCTTTGCGTGGCTCGAGTATATTCGCTCTTGATTCCGTTTCACCTAAGGAATTGGCGAAATGGAAACCAAGACATATTTCCTGTGGTTAACTCCTCTTTTTAATTATTATTGTTAAAAAAAGTTGGGGTTTACCACATATTATTGAAAGAAACCAATTACTGTGCGAATGTAATGATACATCGCGTCAGTGCCACTTAATTGTCATTATTGCCTTTATAGTTTTTCGTAAGCAATACCAGTCGTGTTTACGGGTAAGGGAAGTAATGCTAACATGTTTAACATTACTTCCTGTAGGATAAAGGAAACAGAATAAAGATAGGAAGCCCCCCCCCCAAAAAAAAAGAAATTGATTACTTTTACCCTAAAAGTAACTCATTTTTTTATTCGTTAACTTTAAACGCAAGTAAATTGTGTAGTGTTTAGTTTTGTTCCTATACATTTTACTTTTTAATTATTCAGTATTTACTTTTGATATACAATTATTTAATTATTTAAAAACAATAATGATCAATTAATGTTAAAAGAGATACATTTAAAGTTAAGAATCTAGCAGTGTCGGTTACGTGTTGGAAGAGGACCAATCAGACTGGGCAAAAATCAAGCACGTGTAAGTACGTAGTAGAAAGTTGACATGTAATTCGTTTTTGAGCAGAAAATTCCCGAGTAACGAAGGGACTGGCTGGTTAAAAGAATACATGATTCCAAAACAGGAAGTTATGCTTGACAAAGAGGCAACATGTCGGTTGACAGCCACTTTGCTGCGTCTCAGGGGAGCAACTCCGACCAAATCTCTTCTGATACTATTCCTCACTGACTTACGTCGTTGCTCGCCGCTAACCTAAAAGAATACTTTGTCAGGACCGCGAGATGATACTCCCCCCTTTTCTTCTTCTTCTTCTCCCCCCCCCCCACGACACTAGTATCACTATCACCCCTTCGCTTTTCTTCCGTGAGCAGGAAGCCTTTTGTCTTTTCCAGTCGGAGCGCGGAAACCCGGGAAGGCGTGGCTTGCCCACCGGTTTTCTCCTCCTTTACCACTTCGCTCCGAGAGGTCCTACACATATTCCAACACACACACACACTCACACATACACAAAACCACCAGAGGATGGAGAGAAGCATATTCTGGTAGCCACCCACTTGGGCCGGCGGGGTGGCAAGCTGAAGCCCCGCCCTCCCTGCAACCTCCGAGGTACGGCACGCACATTCGAGCCCTCGGGCAATGTTGCTCTTAGAGTACGAAGAGGAGTCGGCATGGAGGTCAGTCGACCGCTGGCATCCTCAACAACAACGACGCTATTGTTGTGCCCCGAGGCAGCGTGGCTGCAGTTATATCGCCGCAGGCCACTGTCGCGCTACCTTTGGGTTATCTGAAACCCAAGTTTGGGGGGGGAGACAGAGATATTTCGTTGCCAACTTGTTCGGTGTGTGGAATTAAGTGTTCATTAGTGTCTCCGCCTGGCGAGTTGAGAAAGTATTATTATTAGTCCCAGATTGTCTCAGTGGTTCCCCCGTACTGGTTAAATGGTGCTCGGCGTGCCTGAGGCGTCGCGCTTTTGTTCAACAAGTGAATGATGGATTACCGTCACTTGTTATACTCGAGTCAAGCCTTGGCGGCTCATTACGGCTATTGTGCCTATGAAACTCAGTGTCGAGCAGCCATGCGATCCTACTCGTACCGACTTTGGACCCTGGCCAATGTATGGTCCAATGATCAGTGTGAGTCATTGTCAGACACCCCCGCTTGACAACTTTACGAATTTTACTTACTGCCTTTGAGCATTTCCCAGCCAAATGCTCGTAAAACCCCTTTTGCTTAACAACAAATTGCACAAGAACGACGCGGAAGCCCGTTCTTGTTTTTGTTTATGAATTTATGACGGGGGCCCTCGCTTTCCCGGGGGCGCTGGATGGGAAGACTATCAATTTAATTACCGCAGCCCTGCTATAAAATACAATTAACCAGGAAAATATTCCTTGCCTTTTTTTTTGGGGGGGGCAGACTTTGGCTAATCAAGACTGGCATGGGGAGTTTAATCGCATTTCTGCTGTTTTTTGATAACAGGGTCGGTGAATAGCGGGCCGGAAACTGTACAACCGGAATACTTCGCCAAATGCTACTTGTGCAACAAAGGCTTCCCTTCACTCGCCGTACTCAAGGAACACATTCAGTCCATGCACCACGAAGTGGCTGCCGCGTCACCTTCCGCCGACGCCGGGAATACGACCATGGCGTTCGCACAACCCAACTCGGCGGCCTCTTCCACTTCTTCAACCTGCTTAACCGACAACAATGCACTGGGGGTCCCAGGAGACGCGGCCCTGGGCTCGGGTACTGGACCCTATTCTTGCGCACAATGCAGTGCCCGGTTTACCGAACGCCCCGAGCTGGAACGTCACGAACTAAGCCACTCACCTACCTCTCAAGTGGTAAGTCCATCAAAGTCTTTCCTCTTGGAGGTTTTTTTAACTATTTCTGAACTGGAAAGAAGGCATTCCTTTTGTCGTTGCCATACATTTCAACAACTCAGGAAATTTCAATTTAGGTTAAAGAAATGTGTAAACTCGAATAGCAATTTCAGTTGCAATTTATTCAATAATGCCAAGAAAATGCGTAGAACGAAGTAATTTTATTTTGTGTAAATAAAAACACGTTGAGTTCTGCAACATCGTTGGAAAGAAATCTAAAGAAATATTGTCCAGGACAATAAAAGGTATTAGTAATACTGTCTAAACCGCACGGCTAACGCAGTGTTTAAATCACGAGACTTTTAAGAACATTTTAACGATGTGTAAAGCCAAAACGTAATGAACGTACTGTACGATCCCTAAGAATGAAGAAAAATCCTGAAATATTGTTATGTAGAAGATAAGACACATTAAAGAATGCCCTAACAAACAACAGGAAAATAAGAAAAATAATTGTTTTTGCGTCATTTCATTTGTACCAGTTTGTCAATTCAGTTTCTATCAATAAAACGTATAAATTCGAATGGCAATTTTTATTGCAGATCAGATTTCAATTTATATAACTAAAACATGTAAAGCAAATGAATTTCGGTTTATTTAAACAAATCATTAAAGTTCTGCAGTCATTTTAAAATTAACTAAACTGTCAAACAGACAGAAAATCAGCAGAACATAAAAAATGAAAAATATTTAAATACAATATATCACAGGGAAAATGCGGGAAAACATTTTTTGTAACTTCTATTTTTTTTACGTATTTGTATCATTTAGTTACAACTAAAATATCTTGTATTCGAAAACAGTCATGTACGGTCTGCCACAAGAATTTCGCCAACGTGTACCGCCTGCAGCGCCACATGATCAGCCACGACGAGAGTGCGGGTTTGCGCAAATTCAAGTGTACCTATTGTGACAAGGCGTTCAAATTCAAGCACCATCTCAAGGTAAAGGCCGGTATTCTGGATAATTGTCTCCATGTAGTCATTTCGTAACTGTTTGCAAGTAGTTAGCGTCTTGTGTTCGTCCTGCCTTGCGTATCGTGGCGTTTTACGCCGTTACCCCTCTTTTGTGTCTGTCCCCATAGCATGTCTGCCGTGTGTATTTCCAAAATTTCGTGTATTGTGTGCATGCTCCGCCCGTATACAGACTTGAAAAATGTACTGGCTGAAATGTATCGCATGCTATTTTCGTAATTTCTTGCAATGGCTTCAAAAATTGCTGCCCATGGCATGTATTCGTTCGAGTCAGTCCCCCGCATGAAGGAAACTTGGCAGGTAAGTCGTCAATTTTTCTTTCTTTTTTCTATTCAATTTTATTATATTATCGCCGCCTGGAGTAATTTTCAAAGTATTTAATGACTCGTTCCCCATTTTCATCGGAATAGGAACACATTCGTATCCACAGTGGCGAAAAACCCTTCGAGTGTGCCAACTGCGGTAAACGCTTCTCCCATTCCGGCTCCTATTCCTCCCACATGACGTCCAAAAAGTGCCTCATAATGAATGTAAGTTGCCCTCTTTTCGCAGTGGAAATCTCCTTTCATTTGAGTATTAAAATCGACTTTTAATCAAAGCAAATGAAAATCTAAAATAAAAAAACAATAAAAAATATAAATAAAACATCTATACAAAATTAAAGTTGAAAAATAAGATCAATAATCAGGTGCTAAAACTAAAAAACATAAGAAAAATAAAAAATAAGAAAATAAGAAAAATCAATAAAAATAGAAATTAAAAAAATCTATACAACATCTGAAAAATAAGATCAATAATCAGGTGCTAAAACTAAAAAAAAAATAAGAAAAATAAAGCAAAATAAGAAAAAAATAGAAATTAAAAAATCTATACAAATAAAAGTCTAAAAAATAAGATCTATAATCAGGTGCTAAAACTCATGCTCGTGTTTTGAACAAGCTTGGCCGTAACTAACATACTTTTTTCTTATCGGTTTCGCAGAATGGACGGCCGCCTCGTACTGCCACCACTTCCGACAAAGCTCTTTCACTCCGTCGCCAGCCACCACAACCGACTCACGCTCCGAGTCTGGCGCTGGACAGTTTGGACCCCCTGAAAGCCAGCAAACACGCAGATGGGCCATTTCCCGCTAAATCGACCTTGTACACTCCGCCGTTGCCTCCAGCGGCCTCGCCGGCGGCGTACCCTTTGCCAGGTTTGCCCACCTTGCCGGTCCTGCCGCCGCACACCAGCGCGGCGGCCGGTATGCCGACCAGCCTGGCCCACTTGCACCAGTATCTGATCGCCGCTCATTTGCGAAGCGCCGGTTTGGCCCGGCTCTCTTTAGCGCAAAACCACCCGCACCATCCGCTCATGCACCCGGTGTCCACCATTCGGCCCGCCGAGGAGCTGGAGAAGCAGTGCAATGACTATTTCCTGCAGAGCCAGCCGAGCAGCCACCGCTCCGACCTGGAATTGAACCCAGCGCGGCCCCACGACGAGCATTCCTGCGCCAGTCCGGTAGGCGGGCCCAACCATAGCGACATGGACACGGTGAAGAAGATTTTGGCGACGGTGAACGCCAACGTGACCAGGAAGTTGTTGGAAGCCAGTGTGCAGCGCATGAAGCAAGAGCAGCGCAGTCATTCTCCGGTATGTTCGGTACCGGGCGCCGAGGCGCGGACCGGCGACGCGTTGGAGGACGACGCCCTCCGCTGCCCTGACAAGGCGGAACCCTTAAAGCTTTTGAAAAGGGAACCTGCTCATTCCCGTGAAGAGGAAGAAGCTGCCCATGAGTCGAGAGAAGTGGAAGCAGAGGTCGCCCCGTCCGACGAGCCTATGGAATTGCCTCATCGCCAGCTTCCTGTCCAGCAGGATATGGAGATAGATGAGGCCTCGGCCGGCGAGGACACCGACGACTCGGGACTCGTCATGGCCGTTGATGAAGACCAGCATCATCCTCTTCATCGCCCGCTTCCGTTGTCGCGGCCAGCGGCGCCCGAAGGCGGCGAACAGGAACCTGACGCGAGCGGCAAACAGGACCAGCACGGCGAACAGCTGGAAAGCGCCGCCCAGAAGAAGAGCAATTCCGAACGCACGCGATCGCTGATTTCCGAAGAGCAGGCTGCGGTGCTCAGGCGGCACTACAAGCTGGAGCCCCGCCCGAAGCGCGAAGACATTTTGCGGTTGGCGGCCGAGCTGGGCTTTTCGCCGCGCGTCGTTCAGGTGTGGTTCCAAAACGCCCGCGCGAGGGATCGCCGCGAAGCGCTGCAGTACCACCAGCAGAAATCCGCCTCGTTTGGGCGAAACTATCCATTGAACTTGACTGCAGGTGAGTCCATTCGATTCAGTTGATTAGTCTTCCCTTATTTGTCGAGCTTGTTCCGTAGTCGAGTTCATCGTGAGGTCACTAGAGGCGCCCCAAGACCAATCGCCATGTTTAGGCATGTTTTTAGGGGAGTTTTCACAAAAAACGGAAAATGTACCTCCAGTCTTTTTATGGGAAAAAACTGGGACGCTTGGATTTATAAACTTTTGGATACAGAAATATTGAATGAAGTAGCTCGAGCTACTGCAATGTAGCTGAATGTACTCGTAAGCGAAAGAAAGTAGTTTTCTGGCGAAATGGGGTTTTCTGGCCAGCCTAACAAAGAGAAAATTTGCTTTAAATCCATTTATTTCCTAAAAAAAGGAAGGAAGGAAGCAACAGCAGGAAATACTAGAATTTTCGCATTAGCGCGCAATTATATCAAAAGGCTAAGCGCGTTATGGCATTCTACTTTCTGTGTAATCTGCAATGCGCGTTATCGTTTAGGAAAAATTTATTATCCTATGATTTCAATTCTCTAAGAACCAAATTTCCTACAAACAAGGACCACTAAAGAAACTTCTGTCGCTTGCCACGCACAATAAATTACATTCTCAACATAGCAGCTGTACGCTAGCGCCTCAAGTGGCCTCATCGAGAATCTTGCTTTGGAATAAGCCCTCTTTTTTTGCTAAACTAAGTGATAGAATGTATGTAGAAGTGAAAAAGTCTTTTAACCTTCTGTTTTTTTTACATTCTTTGTTTCGAAAATAAAGGTCAGTTCAGCCACAGCAATCAAGGCGCGCTTCAGGCTCGTGACTATAAATCGGCTACCACCTCACCGTCCAGGAGTACGACCCCCAATGGAGAACTTGAGGAAAGCGAAGGTGAAGCGGAAACGGCCTCCGAGGACACTCCGTTGGACCTTTCATTGCGCAGCAAATACCCTTTGCGGCCGTTGGCTTTGCCTGAAGTGGCTGTTGCCCGGAAGGCGAACCATAGAGACGTCGAACGTGAGAGAACAACAGATTCATGTAGCCCCGAACTGCCCTTTTCGGCCGACTTCTCTCCTTTCCCTACCAAAGTACCCAGCCGAAGTAGTAGCGCCAGTAGTCCGCACATCCCGGAGCATCTTTTAACCACCGAAACGCCCAGCCCCGTTTCGCTGGTCATGAAGCGGGAAGTGACGGGTGCGTCCACCCCTTTAGACTCGCTCCACCCACATCACAACTACCTGTACCGCGGCGAACCCAGTTCGTCCCCAGAAATGCACAAGCTGGAAGAACCTTTACGCAAGATCAAATTGGTGCTGGATTTGCACAAAGCCAATGGCGTGCACCCGAAAAAGCGAGCTTGGATCAAGGTAAACTCGGCAGATGGTAGAAGGGTTAAGAGTCCGTTTTATTAACCAGGTTTTTTTTCGTGTTCTTCTTTCCGAATAGATGGACGAAGAAGATTCGTTTCCTCATGAATTGGAAGAATGGAAGAAAAGCGTATCGTGCGGCAAGATTTCCCCAGGCTCGGCGTCCTCCCTGTCGGCCAGCCCAAGACGTGTTCACTCGATGGACGAAGGCTCCGCGGGCAGCGGCGAGGAGGGTCACCACACAGCATTAGCTCCGCCTAACAAGAAAAAAAACAACTACAAAGACCGTGAGCACAGAACAGAACGCGAGCGGTCCTCCAATGAAGAAGGACACGAGACGTACACTTGTGATCAGTGTGACAAAACGTTTTCCAAGTCCAGTTCTCTCACCCGGCATAAATACGAACACTCTGGTACGTATTACAATTCTTTTCAGGGAATCCATGTCCAGTACATTTTTCGAAGCGAATACTGTCGGTAAATTCGTCGCTATACATATTCAGTGCATTTCTGTAGCAATACGCGCCCAGTACATTTCTTCAACACTTTCGAAGAATCTAGAAGAAATTATTCGTAGATTTTGAAATAATTTCTTTTCAAAAATTATATTTATGCAATTTTCAAAGAATGTATTAGCTATAAGATTTAGTTGCGGTATCTTTGGATGGAGGTTTAATCCCCGTTTTTTTTTAACTTGTAGGTCAGCGTCCTTACCAGTGTGATTTGTGCCCCAAAGCCTTCAAGCACAAGCACCATTTAACCGAACACAAACGACTTCACAGCGGTGAGAAACCTTTCCAATGCCAGAAGTGTTTCAAGCGTTTCTCGCATTCGGGTTCGTATTCCCAGCATATGAACCATCGTTATTCGTATTGTCGGCCATGTCCAGCCTCCTCCTGAGCAGTGGGGACTCCTGCAAAAGAAAATGTGGAAGAGCAATGGCTTCGTGGGAGTGGGCAGAGGGTCCTTAACTTTCTGAAACATTCAAGGTCTTCCTTTGAATTGCCAAATGTTTTACGGGAAACAACGATTTCAATTTAGGGATATTTTCTTTGATTGGCGGCCAAAAAATCGATACTATGTTTTTCTCTTTGATAATTCCGTCAATTTGTTTTTGCCAAGTATTGCTTACGAAAATACGCAACTGGCGCTCTGTTGACCATGTTTAAAACCTATGTATATAATGGATGTCTGTGAATTCTGCTCGACAAGTGCCAAAATAGGGCTTATTACGGGACTCGCTTAGCTAGTTCTGCTTATGTGTAGATCTTCTTCGATATTAGCCAAGGCGTCTTTCCTGCAGAGGCATCTCTTGGCCTTTTCTCTTCCATGGGTTTTGTTTCCTAACTATACACTCGGTACTTGCCAGGATCTGCTAAGTAGGACGTCGTTGTACCAAGCAATACTCATGTAAATAGGCTTCAGCCGTCGAGGAAGCTCAAAAGTAGCTTTCAGGGCTAGGGTTAGGTGTCAGGTGGCCGATTCCTTGAAAGTAATAGCCGGTAGTTCGAGCTTTTCGAAAAGGAACGCTACACGGCATCCCAGCAACGAAAATGGAAGGTCATTGTCTGGCTAGATTTTTTTCTTTTCTTTTTTTGTCTAAGTTTTGCCGATTCACAGAAGACAAATTTTGTCGGTGCAGTCCATGCAACGAAGATGCAGGTTTCGCCAAAACGAACTTTTTTCATTTCTAATCCACAGTCTTCCATGGTGTGGTATAATTTAACTTCTGAAGCTGCACGGGATCTTTTGCGTGTTTCAGAGGGTTCAGATGTGTCTTCTAACGGTTTATTTTTGTCAATGTTAAAGATGAGGGAAAGCTTATATTCCTATCGGCAGGAAGAAAGGCCCGAAACACGGGGACGTGAATGGAGCAAAAATTTAGCAAACGTTGGACGCATCTGGGGGGGGCGTAAAGCTAGTCAAGTGGACTGTGCAATCCGATCACACAAACTTGGCAGGAACTTTAAAAAGAAATGACTTCTTCGACCTATGTTTTCCCTGATTAACCTTTTTGTACAAAAAGTCACGATGAATTGCTTAGTGCCTGATTCCCATGCAAGCGAGAGTTGTGAGCTGGAAGAGTTCAGGATCTTATCGTGTTTGCATAATATTACAATCTGGCACAAATGACGTGTGCTCGCTTAGAAACATTAGAAAAAAAGCGCCCGGATTTTCCTGCTCGGGTCATTCTCTTTCTCTTTTCCTGGGTTAAAGTTTGCGATGAGTTTATTTTTGGTCCCTGCGCCCAAAGATTCTTCATAAACTAATGTGCATGGGATAGTGTTTTACGGCACAGACATGACAACATTCCTCTCGCGTTCTTCCGCAAATTTGAATACTCAAGGGCGACTTGTCTTTCACGTGCCTAGGGTGAATATTCGAAGCAGTTGTAGTGGAACTCTTAGTTCGGAACCGATTCTCTCTCCCAACCGATCTAAAGGATTTATTTACCGTGGAAGTTTCTTTCGATCTAGAAAAACACACACAAAATATTAACTGACGTGCCAAGTTCGTTATCGATCGAGTCTTATATTACAAAACAATTATCTATTGGCAACAATGCGTGACCGTTGAATCCCCGGGGAGTGGTTGTGGGGCTTCTAGTCTGGTACTGGCCAAGACAATGATACAAAACTTCTTAAAGCAAAAGGTACGAAAGCTTCACGTGAGCGAAAGAGTTTTAGTATATACACGTTATGCAAGTTTTACATTGTTTAGGAGTTTGCTTTCTGAAAATCTTTGGTATTTGGAAACGCAAAAATTGTCATTCCTGTTGTTGATTCCGATATGCAATTTTTGGTGGTGTAGAATATAAAAGAATGCGCTGGATGCCAGCGTGAAAAGAGGTGTTTTAGTAATAAAATAAAAATTTTGCATGCATTCCTCTAGCTTTCAGAAAACGGTGGGATTTTTAACAAAAAATTGAGCCAGAGGTTTTGATAGAAATGTCCTTTACATAATGTATAAAGCGAAATAGGGTATGGACACCGGAAAAGTAAAGCGAGTCGAGAAGGGGGGGTACCCTATCTTATACATATAGCACATGTTTCTCACTTTTGTCCTTGTTTTCTCGTTACGCATATTCAGTGCAAGTTGAACGTGTTTCTTTGCTTTGTTCCCTTAGTGAAAAGTGATTTCTCAAACTTTTATGCCTGTATCGTCCTTTTTTATTTGTTCCCTAATTCTTTGAATCTCCACGGCTATCACATTTGTCTCCAAATTTCCAATGTTTCGCCTGTTGTATAACTCCTTCCGAAAATTGTATGAAAAGAAACAAAGCGAGTCTGATATAAATCAAATGGTGTTCTCGGAGTCGTAACCAGGATTTCATTTCGTGGGGGGGACATTTGGGCATTCTCCTATTTTCACCATTATAAAACTAAAATTTCGGGGGGTGGGGGTGGGCATAGCTCCTACCCCCCTAATAAGGCCTTGGGTATTCTCAGTTTCGTCTTAGTTAATCAAAATTGGTTCCAAAAAAGTATAGAGTTGGATTCAATCGAATCCACCAAAGAAATATTTTAGCGCTGACGACGTGAAAACCGCGTATTTTCCAATTCGAATAAACATTTATGCTTGAAAAGAAAGAAAAAAATGGATCTGCTATAAATAAAAACCGTGTTATCAATGTCGACATAGTTCATTAGTTGGTTATAAAGTTACCGTGCGCCTTATAGGTGCAGCGTAAAGTAAATCTTAAAAGTAAATTATTTTCAGTATTATTGTATTTAATTTCCACCAGGTGGTGCATTGATAGGCATTGCTTTGCAATCAAATCCTCCACAGAAATATTTCTAGCACTGATGACGTAACAACCGCGTATTTTCCACTTTGCATGCGTTATAATTCTTGTTTCAAAGTACCCACGGAATTCCAAGCCGGACAGAGACCTTCGCTCATCCACACAAGGTCGTATCGCGCCGCGTAATGCATGTGAATAATGGCAATCACCTAACATCCGACAGTTAATTTCCCGTAATTTCAGACGTATAAATTGTTTTTACCACCAAAACGTGCATCAGATTGTGGGAATTCAAAAAGAAATCGAAGCGACCAGGAAACCACTTCTCTGGAATGCGTAGTGCACCGATAATTCCTCCGAAAATGGCTATTCCGTCCTGCAAACACATCAAGCATTTGATAATTCACTCAATGCAGTAAAAGAAATTGCCCTCAGCTTTTTCGGCTATGGATTGACTTGTTTTACCTGTAACCAAACGTGGACGTAAGCCTCAGGATGGCCACCCCCGAGTGACGTGGAGCGCAAACCCAACATTGCAATTCGAATAAGTACCGGCAGCAAGAAACACAGTCGCCGATCCCATGGTGAGCGAGTACCCGCTTCGACTGCCTAGAAAAATCTCGTAATTGTTCTTCCTAATACTAGTAATCTCCTTACCTTGTACAGTCCATATATGCAAGTTATACAATAGATCCCTACCACGAAATTTCGAGCCACAGGGAGAAGACAATAACTTGAGGCAGTCACTGTAGTTAACGCACCTTCAATAAGAAACAAGAAATAAATACAAACAATAACGCTAATTAAATAAACATTATTATGAAAATTCACCATTAAAAGCATTCTCATCAAACTTATCACTAAATAGATTTGTTTCACGAAAATGCTATTCAAGGAAAATAATAAGATAAAAAGAAAACTTTAATAATGAAATAGAAATAATAATGAAAAGAAAACTATAGCTTAATAAAATAGAATGATGAACAAAAATGCAAATAAAAAATAACTTTAATAGAAGAAAAATAATCAAAAAGGCGCATTAAAGTAACAAAATTAAAACGCAAGAGGATATAGTTATGTAGTCCACTGTCGCCATCTATACGATGCTCTTGACATTGCGTTTACTGACATAATGAAGCAATTTTTACCGAGACTTTGTGTGATCCATATGCCGAACATATCTAACTGCAGCAGCCTTTTGTAGAGCCCATGTCCAGCATAGTGAGGCATAAAGAGGTGGTAAATAAAAGAACCTATCCAAGGTGAGACCGTGCTCAAAAGATGCAAGTACGGGAGCCACGGAATGGTAATTTGGTCCCAAGGTAATAACGAGGGGTAAAACAGGAAGAAATACGCTATTGGAATTCCTACGTGAAGAGAAAAATTGTTATTTTATATTGTAGTTGAATAAGTAATGTTAAGTTACCATGAGTTAAAATGTTAATGGTTTCGTTGTGGAAATATAACAAGCTGCTAATACATTGCAAGACATTTCCCAGCGGTCGGTAGCCTCTTAAGATATATTTATTAAATTGAAGATGAGGTGGAAGTTGGGACCACTCGAGTAGAGAAACTCTGCTCGATCTGGAAGTCTTGCATGGCAAATCAGGGCCGGGGCCTGATTTACGGAATTCCGGCTGGCAGACACTGCTGGACTCACAAAACATAATTGTTTATTCTTGGAAGTCCAGTGAAACAGAATAAAAATGTTATCGCTACTGATCACAGATTTTAATAGGTGTACTGTTCAGTAGAGCTCACTGATGTGTGGCATAGGTCCTACGTAAGGGAAGGTCGATTACGACTTACGAATGGACCCTCCTTGGCGCAATGCATTCCGCGCACGGAGAGCTGCCGATCAATAATGTGAGGATGAAAAGCTCTCCGACCGTCAAAGATCCCAGCACACGCGGTCGTTGGCAGCATTTGACGTTGTTCGCACTTGCACCTGGACTGGATTAATGGTGTCGCGCTTTGGAATCATCCGCGAAAGCTGTAATTTCTTTCTAAAAACAAAATATTGGTAGTTTCATCAACAGACTGTAGTCGCGAACGTTAAACTGAGCAACAATAAAAAGTTTGCCTGGCATGGGGTATGGAATGTTCAAAAGAAGACGGCGTGGGACGTCGCGCACGGGACTGCCATGGCGTTATCATAAGGCATAATTATCATGGTGTTATCGTAATGGCCAGGGCCGTACCCAGGACATTTGGGCATTCTCCTATGCTCGCCATGATAAAAATAACAATTCGGGGGGGGGGGGGTTCAAACCCTCAAACTCCCCCCCCCCCCCCCTGGGTACGGCCTTGATAATGGCGTTATCATATTGACTATGAATGCTGTATTTTCTACTAACATTATATATAACCAACTGTGATGTGAAAATGTGCCCCCTTACTATAACTTCCTTATTGTCCTGTTTTCTACAGGTGTCACGTCAACTGTACCTGACACTTGTTATTCACACTATCCGTGACCCCTAAACTTTGTATAAATGCCCCCCTCTACTCACCATCAATTTCTCAGTCCGGGCTGGTTCTTCCTCTTAGGAGGGTAGGCCTACCTGGGCTTAGTTCACCTTTACTAACAACCCCTTCCCCTCTAGTACTATGTAGCCCTCTCCGGTCTTAACAAACGTAATATTCAATTCGTATACTCGGCCGTTAAAACGCCACATTGCACAACTATCAGATGTTTAAATTAGGAAAAGTTTTCCAGCAGTAGCAAATCTAAGAAAGAATCTTTTTGTAAAGAAAAAAAAGAATTACTTTAAATATTTATTCAATAATCCAACTCGATGGATGATATTACGCATTGGAGAACTGTGTAACATTCCTGGTAAAGGTCTTCATTGGCTTCAATGCAATTGGGTCTGTGAGCACATTCTTGGGTTCCAGTCAAGTCGGCATTTCAAGAGATTCTTTAGTACCATAGCCGTATGCCCGCGAAGAAGTCTACTACTATGGAAACTGTTTCATTATATATTAAATTTTGTATTATTTTTATTTATTTTGCTTATTTTACCTTGTATTTTACTTTTAAGGAATCGGGGGACTGTCTAACAGAAATACTGGATTTCTCTACCTCTGAGGCTTACGGGCCGAGACGGAGTCATTAATTGTTAACGAGTATTCGAGAAGAGGGTACGATTTCACGTCTCTTGTGATACTTTTGGCTTTGCAATAGCGAACAAGGCTACCGGCTCATTTTCTGGTGACTTTGCTGCAAAATTTCCATTATTCCTTGTTTTCTTGCAGAAAGGAGTCAGTGATAACGAAGACAAAACGGCTAATTCTTTCTTATTAAACTAGGCACAAAAGTTTCGATTATAAGAGGGTACTGGCCACACGCGTGGAAGCCTACTTTCACGGAATTGGATAATCCGTCGCATGTGAAAGCCGTGGCTTTGATGGGCGTCGGCTGGCGCATCGCCGATGGTGGGAGTGTTAGCCGGCATTGGACTACCTCCATGTCCGCACGTTCGCTTGCTGGATAGGTGATACTTCGCTTCTCTGCATGGTCAGCGTTAGCAAACGTTCGTGGAAATTTAAAAATTCCATTCATTCTTCCTCCAGTGTGTTAAATTATTTTGACACCTGCGTCAATAAAAGGGCCGCAAAAGGAGAAGTACAAAATTCCACGTAACCGAAATAAACAAAGAGACAAACTTTTAGCGACATTTCAGGTGTTTTTAACTCTTTGTCCTTGGAAGAAAGAAGAAAAAGAAATAAAAGGCTCTTATAAGGAAAGGAAAATAAGGTAGTTTTATTTTGTAGCAAATTTGGAAAAAACCTTCAAGGTTGTGTTTTGCGTTTCTAGTTTTTATAGTTCTGTCACTGTCAGCGTTTTTTAAGATCATCTTTACTCTTTTTGAAGTCTAAGGGTTTTTTAAAAGAAAATGGAGGGCATCCGTTTGTGTATAATGCTGATTTGAGCATTTTTTTCGATCTTTTTCGTAAAAGGATGTTCGCTTTAATTCAATTTCTAAGCCTGGAATTTTGACAAAGATTATTTTAGTATTTGAGTCGGTATCGTTATTTAAAAAAAGGAAGGAAAACTCAATTGTTCTTGGTGGCTTACCCTGAGTTTCTTGTGTGCAGAGGGCGGAAAAAAACTACAACATACAATACCGTATTCCTATTTTCAAGGGGGAAAACGGCTTAACGAGGGTAAAAGTTTGTATGATTTTTGCGTCCCTTTCCTTTCCGCTGTGAATAGTAACGCAAGCCCTTTTTCGCCAAAGCTTTAGAAAACAATACAGAAATAATAAAAAGAACTGTGTTCGCGTGCATTCACTTGTATTTCTATATTGCCAATCGTTGTGCCGTCTATTGAATACTAAATGCAACTCTCAAGAAACCATCGTGAAACTTCTTATTTGGCGTGCGTAAGTCTTTATTGTTGATACAGAAACAACATTGTGACGTCACATATTTAACAATCATGTTAACTAGCGCAAAGAAAAAATCTATACCTGAAAAAAAAGAAAAAGGGAACCAAATTACATATCTGGCTTAAAGCCCTTGTGCATTAGCTTCATTTGGTATATCGTCCTTTACTGGAGCGATTATTTCGTTATTATTATTTGAACTACAGCGTGAGATTAGCTCGTTGGCTGGAGCGGGTTATACAGAAGCAGATTTAATTGCGTTGGATACTGGAGCGGTGCATCACTGGATGGATTATACTTACGTTCTTATGTCTTACAGAGGTTAAAAAGATGTTCGCCTATAGCTGTTTCTTATGTCTATACAATTTATACGTACAATTTGCATCATTCCAAAAACAAATAGCTAAGTGGTCTAAGCGACTGGCACCGCGATCGGAAGGTCGCAGGTTCGATTCCCGCTGAGCTCTTGATATTTAATATGAAAAAAAATCAGGCTCTTCGGGATATTGTCCTTATTCCTCTACCTTTCTCCCCACCTCGGTTCCTCTCTATCGTGCTTACATTTGTCCAGTCTGGAGTATCAAGTGATTCGAGGAACAGAGCCTCTAGGGAAACTTGGTAAACTAACCGGGTAAGGGAAGAGCAAGGAAAGGAAGGAAGGTGGATTCCCTGACTGGTTCCCAAGCTTCCTCCTTCCCTTGCCCGAGTTCCTACCTGTCTCGGCTCCTATCCCCAGTATTCGCTCCTGTCCAGCTTGGCATACTAGGCAGCTCGAGAAACGAGCTGCTTGGAAACCAGGTAGGATAGGAGCGAGTACAGGGGATAGGAGCTGAGACAGGAGGGACCAGCAAGGGAAGGAGGAGGAGCTCCAATTTTTCTCGATTTTCTCCATTGTTTCTAATGGAAAATAACCCAGAAAAGGCCAATTCGAAAACTTAACCACGCCCACTTTTTCGAATTTCCACCAATGGGAAGCCGGGATTTTCAGGGGGAAGTCACATTTTCTTGCGGGATATTTAGAAAAACGAGATTTTTTTTTACTGCAGCACGTATAAAAAGTTTCCAAAAATTTTAACGGGTTAAAAATATCCGATTTATGCGTCCAATTTTCTGCTTCTAATACGTGTATTTTCGGAGTTTTTCTCATACAAGTTAACACAGATTTCAGATAAAAACGATAACAAAAAGCGGTAAAAAAATGGAATATAAGGCTTTAAATCAAGCTTTAACGTATGTAAACAACAACTAGAAAAAGAGAATTTCGGCTGCAGTGCAGATTTTACCGCAAAGGATAACATCCATGTCCAAAAAATGTTTTATTTTTTAATGCGCAACGAACACCTTCTTGTTAAGGAATACGCTAAGAAAACACAGCATCATAAAACATTTCAGCAAAAGTGCGAAAATAGTGTCACATAAACCGGTAACTGCTAAGCCATTGGGTATAACGGTCATTCCATCCGTTGAAAAGGGGTTAGATTGGAAAAAAAGGGACAGGCTATTTGTATTTGTCATTATCAATACCGGTATGCATCATTCCACCTAACAGGTAGTTCTTTAAGTGGGCAGGTGACCGTCATGAAAAGCACTTGTGAAAGATTCGATGAAGCAATGATGTGATTGTACTCTACAACTCTTTTAGTTTACGTGAGAGTAGCAAAATTTAACGTATGAACGCACGAAGGGCAAAAAAGCCGCCTATAAATTCAACACAGAAGGAGCTACCGAAAACCACGCGTTACTTTTATATCCCTATGCACAAGGCTGGTAGCTGACCGTAGCAACCCAAAATGCCGCAAGTGTTTGATCGATAACTGTAAAGTTGAGTGACGGGGACGCCGTCGGTCAAACATGGCACTGAACGAAACGGATAAATCCCTCGAGTGTTTAAGGTAAGTTTTAAAAGCAATTAAGAAATAATACAGCACTGAAAGAGCTACTTAACAGATTTCAGGAATTAATTGCGAAATGTCAGCCAATCAAATTAGAAGCCAGTAGCACCAGAGAAGAGCAAGTGACGCGTGATAATGCTAACAAATTAAAAGAACTGACAAACGAAGGACATCGGAAGGTTTCTTTCAGTTAAAAAGAAACGTTTTTTTAATACTTGTGGGAAGTAGGTAGCAAATGTGATATTAGCCGCTTCGGTACGTAACAAGCGATCCTTGCGCGACATTGATCACACCAAACGGGATGGAAATATTCGACTTAACGATGAAAGATTGCGCTTCAATGCTGTCAACCCAGAACTTGCTAATTCCTGGGCAAGAGCTCTTCAACTCACTGTTCCCCAACAGCTTCACAACGAGCTAAAAACTATAAAAGGTATAAATAAATAACCATAACAATCAAATCAAATAATGAGATAGATAATTTAAGAAAGTGATTTTATATGCGGCCTACAGATATGAGCGATGCTATATTGAAGGAAAAAGACGACCTCGTAGAGTATCTCGAACAAGCCTTAGAATCTGCTGAGATTCTTAACGAATCACAACACCAAAGCCAATGTGACGACCTGGCAGAATTGCAAAATCGGATGGAGCAGCATTACATTTCTTTGCAAAACGCATACAGAGCTCAGCTCAAGTCTATTGACGTAGACACTTTTACTTACACGGAAGATCCTCTAAAGTACAGTTTTCTTCCGACAGAGTGCTATGCTTGGCGACAGACGCGAGCTGATTATGAAGGAAAGCGAGTTACTGGATCAGATTTTGAGCCACGGTTCTCAATTAGAGGACGCTTGCCTCAAAAGATTCACCGAAACAGCAGAAGAGATGGAAGACAAGATGAATGGCACCGATCAAACTTACTACGAAAATAGGCAAAAGTTATACTTCAAACTCAAAGACGATATCGAAGTACGTACAGTGCAGTAGTAGAAATAGGTATCGCCAGAATGGTAGGAACTGCCACAGGTATCAAAATTTAACATGATATCTGCTATCCCACATGAATTGTGGACTTTGGGGGGAAATAATACTAAAAGATAATATCAAACAAAATACTAGCACAATGATAGATTTGAACAGTGCTACTCAGGCCAAAAATGCCAGTGAGCAAGTTCAGTACCGCTCTGGCGGTACAGTACTTAGTTCTAATACTTGACAATACCTCGTAGTACTTGAATTGTGGGTACTTTATAGTACATGGTACTAGTTGAAGGCTATGATGAATTCGAATCCACTTCAGTTCGTAGATGACACGTCAAACACAACAGTTTCTTACCGCCGAATTTAGGTGGAGTTTTGCAAAGCGACCGCGAAGTTTTTTTTTTTTAACAAAATTCTGTGACAGTAAGCTTCTACACACAATAGTCGTGAACGTGGAGTTTTATGATAGTCAGGGTGTTCAATAATGATAAATCAGAACTTCTGAAGTCAGGGAAATTTTGAACCATCAATCCACTAGTTTTAATTCACCTGCCTTAATTGAAATTTTAGATTAAATGCCGCAGATTAACATCTAGACATTTAGAACATGTAAGGGGTTTCGCCATATGCTCACTTCGGTACAAGAAACTTTACTGACGCGAAATTTCTGTAAAAATTGACCTAGCTTTGCAAATTCGGTCATCGGTGTTTGACATGCCATTAGTGGGCCCTCGGCGTAAAGCTTTTCTGGCTTAACAATTTTCTGGAGTAAGATGTCTAATGTTTCTTTGTCTAGCTACTGGAAGAGCAATTGCAGAGTCTTCGTGCTTCGTGTTTGCTCAATGGCGAAAAACTGGATTACGGCTGCCAGGTACTTCGTCAAAGCCAAGAGGAAGGGGCAAGTTACTTAGCTCAGCAGAAGCGGAAAATCAACAAGTACACAACTCATTGAAATAACTGATATGAACTCACTACTCTTAAAACTTCGAATTGAAAACTTCGAATGAATGAAATACTTTCAATTACATTGTTTATCGCGTTTTGCAGGTTATTAGATCAAAATCGCTTGTCCAAATCAACCTTAGATAAGAAGATTTCCAAGACGCAAGAGGAAGAAGCAGCTCTGCGGGAAGACGTGAAAGCTCTGAGACAGAACATTGAACTACTGGACACCAAAACGGCAAACATAATCCAAGCTGAGCGCGAAAAACTCCAGGCTGTATGGGAACTCGAAAACAGTACTTTACGACGTCTTACGGTGAAGGTTAGTCTACTAGTTTCCTCATGTTCCACTTCGACATCGATATCTACTACAAATATACAGTACATACATACGAAATCTACTAACCATTCTCTTTTATGGAAATTAGTTGCTGGAGCTAGAAAAGCAGATCTGCGAGGAAATTCTCCAAAGACCGCCGTCATGCAATGAACACTTTCAAACTCAAAAATCAAGTATTATCGTTACGTCCTGGCGGAATGCATTAATCTCTATAGAAATATTTCTTAGACTTGTACCAGGCAGAAAATCTTTCGACGCCTCAGCCCGCGGGCCAGAAGCAGAACACCAAACGTTGGTTGCTACACACAATGGCTGAAGAACTTTCTTTCCTATTGCAACGAGAAATGACGAGCCTCTTTGAAAGCATGACCTGTGACACTGATAAAGAACTGGTCAAAATGGACACGCTACTCCAGGTTTAATCGCTTCCTTACAAGATTTCCTTCCTGACGCAATTCGCTAGAATTTAAACATTTCTGACGCTACTGAATTGGACGAGCTCATTCAACATCTCCAGAACGGCCAATACAGGGCCGATAACGTACTAGACTTGGTCACGGAGTTTTTGGAGAATAAGGGCCCCTGCATCAGGTTATTTCTTTTTCTTTCACCTGTTTTCCCACAAGACTAATACTCGGACTAAACTCTGCGCACAGGAATGAAAACGTACAGCGCAAGCCAATATGGGACCGAAGTGCTCAGGAAATCGTGAATCAATTCAAACAATACGAATCTGTGTTAACCCCTGAAACGCTTCAACTATGGGACTTGTTGCGAACTATCCTCGCCAAATACTACAGCATTCTAAAAGGTCTTCCTATTAACATTTAATTATTTTGTATTTATAGTTTTATTTCTAATATTGTTATTTTAAATTACTCGTGACTGATAACTGATTACTAATGACTGATACCCCCGTACGCATAGGTAACATTACAATCCTACAATTGCGTTTTCTAACATTTGCAGAAACCAACCTAAAAAAAACAATTATTTTAAACAATTTGCTATCCTTATTTAATATTTTTTAACTTTTAAATTATTGTTAATCAATATATTAATTACTTGTTAGCGATCGACTTTTTAACAGCGTTTTTTATTGCAGGACGGCATGATGAAGCTCACAAAATATATCAGCGCAAATCTGTAACACCTTGTCATATTTAACTACCCGAAACACAACGCCTTACAGGTACAGTAAGTAAGCTTTCACACGCATAATGGAAAACCCGTGAAGAAATTCATCACAGCAGGTGCTGAAATATAAAAATTCATAGTCACAGCAATGCTAAGGCACTGTGGGTTACCAATTGTCATTATATCCTAATACTACAACCTGAGCAAAAAATGTACAACTTAATATCGTTGACGAGAACCGCCCACGGCCGGAGGAGGCGGCCCGGTGTCCAATTGACCACTGAAATACAAGGAATTGATGGAGGCCACAAACTGCTCCACCTGCGATCATCCAAATCCTTAATGAAGTTTTGTTTTCTTCGTATTACTTTGAATTACCTTCATCGGAAGATCTTTCACACTTTTGTTTGGCGGTACCGGAGCTTTAGGACCTACGCGGTTATTCTTGCTTAAAAGTCCGATCGCCGCCTTGATTCTTGACGCCAAATAATTCACGAAGTCCAAGTCTTGGGCTCGTTTTTCGCTATTTTCGTTTGCCTAAAAACAAACACTAGTAAGTTCTCGCAAAGCTGTTAGCGCAATTTGAACCATACCGCTGCAAATGCTGCCATAATGATCGTAAACAATACATTGATCAGGACATGCACGATGCAAAAGGAAAAAGCCGCGTAAATGTACGGTATAAACTTGGATTGATCAACGGCTTCATTATAATTGAAAACTCCCAATGATGCGCAGAGCGTGTACTGGGCCGCGCTCCACAGCGTCCAAAACTTGTGTACACTAAAAAAAAGAATGCGTATTACGACAAAATCTTCATTGGGGCCAAAGTGGATTTACTTGTTGCAGAGTAGCAGATAGAACAGTTGCGTAAAGGCGAAAAAGATGACGAAGAACATGATAAAGTAGCCCACAAGGTCCTCGGCAGCGTACCGAAGCGTCTCTTCCAGCAGTAACATGCGTGGGTTGAAGTTGAGCAGTTGTAACACCTTGAGAATGCTTAGGAAGCACACAAACGCCATCAGGTAGCTGTACACCGCGTCTAAAGTGTCTACGTAACGCAAATTGATATAACCATTGCCCCATGTTTTCTCAAACTCGTCCAACGCTTCCATGGTCGATCTGTAGCGTAGAATGTACAAAACCATGCCGCCGTACGAGGCAAGAATGGTCGCCCAGTCTCCGTAACTCCAATATTTCCTACAAATAAAAAACGCAACAATTCATTAGTTTCCTAACTGGCAAGATTTTTTAAAAATTAGGTCACACCATTTGCCATTTCCATAGTGAATTAGGTTAACAAAAAGCACGCTTACTTAAAATACGACTTTTTCTGCTTGCACATCTTCATGATTTCGCGGACCGTGAAGTATATAATGAAACACATGTAGACAAACTGACAGCCCACCACAAAGATAGTTTCATCCGTGTGGATTAAACGAACCACATCAATGGTCCAGGAAGGCACAATGTTGCCCGAAGGTGCAAATTCCGCCATTAACGTGATGACCGAAAACAGGTTGACCTAGATTTATCAAAATTTTCAAGTCCCATTCAACACTTTTAATATATTCTCGATGTCGCCAGACAGGTTAGAAAATACACATGCAATAAAAAATATTCCAGTCCTATTCTTCTAACTCCTGAAATTTCCTCTTCCAATTCTCGAAGTTTTAGATTCCGCAATGGTAATCTTATAAGTACCTGCACGTTGTAAGTCGAAAAGTGCATAATGACTGCCCGCGTGCGCTTGTCGATCCAATTTGCTTCTAAAGCCTGTCCCATTGTTCTGCTCACGGTCGTACTGGATCCAGAGATTCTGAGAACATAGCCGCCACCACTATAAGCGTCCAGCTTTCCCACTAACGGTAGTTCGCTGATCTCGGATGCCTTTTTATACCTACCAACACGCAAAAGTAGGTGGAGGCTTATTTGACCAAAAAGTACAATCCTGCCTACTTGAATTCCTTGGCGCTGCAGTTAGCGGCACTCAGAACGCTAAATACACCCGGTTTGGGCGTGGTTTTCGCTCTCATCGAAGGTGGCACCCAGTAGCTGCAGTAGTTGTTGGTGTCTTCGTCCACCAGAGTAGAAAACTCCGCGCAGGAGTCGGCAACTTTCTGCATGACAGGTTGCACTCTTTTGGAAGAACGATGCTTTCATAAGTATACTTCACCACGACGGAGAATTAACATTTTTTCTCACTTACCGGCACGTATTGGGCAAAACGCGAATCTGCCTTAAAAAGGCGTACCCTAGCACTCGATTCACGCGGTCTTTCAAGAAACCTCTTTGGCCATAGGGCGATTTCCCATTGTACCAAAACGGAGCTTGCATTTCAGTCAGCAAAGTGCTATTGGCCCAAGTCCACCAGTCGTTCGTAGTTCGTACCTACACCATTGTTTCATTATAAGCGTTTTTATTAGTCTTTACTTGCGCAGTAACTAACAATAACGATTAGTAATAACGAGTCTTCATGGAATAAAGCGCAATGTTCCTACCTTATCGAATCCGTGATTGACAACAAAGGTGTTATATAAATTCTTGTACTGCAAATGGGAGTTGCTATCTCTGTTGTCGTACGCCAAAATGAGCAATACCGATAGGAAAAATACGTAACTGAAAACCTGCCGAAACATTTCCCTGGAAGAGAAAAGTCATTTACTATTTTTTGCGCTCCTTTTAGAAAATGAATGTCAAAAGTAAGCTTACCACATCTTTATCTCTTTCAAACGAGCCTCCCGCAGACGTTCAATAAACGCTTGGTCGAATGGAGAATAACGAGCTCGCTGTCGACCGTTCCGGAAGTGTCCTTAACGAAATCCAATTAAAAATTCAGGTTAAAGACTTTTGATTCTACTAGCAAAAAATATAAACAAAACAATATATACAATAAAATAAAATTACTGTACTAGCCCAACAATCATTACTTAAACGAAAAGACTTTGTAGACAAAATGTAAATATAAAGTAACGAATAAAAGAAAAATAGGCCTTTAGCCCGATAATCATAATTAGATGTAAAATTTCCAAAAAAACATTACTTTGCTCGAAAGTAAGATTTCTCGAAAGAGAAAAATGAACGAAAATACCGATAAACAAGAACAACGTACGCAAAAATATGTAATAAAAGACTGAACGTTTCACTAGACATGGATCTCACTAGACTATTCAAACTGAACTGCAGACAGACGACAGCAATGAGCTAAATGTAATTAAATGTAACAAATAAAAAACATGTAAGAAAAACGTTAATCTTACTGGAGCCGTGAAGCAATTCTTCGTCAGCTGCCAAAGAAGGATCTTCTTCATCCAAATCTGCGTCGTCAATATCACTGTTCATCGATGGACACATCATACTGATGAATAGTGCAGTAATTATGACCTAAATTAAGAAACAAATCAATGTAAAAAAATTAATAAAAAATAAAATAAAAAATATACATAAATATAAGTAATACACATAAAAAAATTTCAAAGATTCAAATATTCGGTGGGTTTCAGATTACTGTTTTTCGAAGAAAATACCTTGACAGGTTGAACCAGAAGAACGGAGCTGAAGAACGAGACCACGAGGGAAGTGAGCCATTGGGTGGTCTTCTCATTGCCGAACTGAATGCCGTAAGCCCACAAGAAGAAGATGGACACACCAATACTGGCCGCCACGAGCACCCAAGCAATGTACCGGCACCACCAAGGTAGTAAAAATGTTTTCTTTCTCCTACGAACATAAGGGAATCGTAAGCTACTGCCAGACAAGTGATCTAAACATACCTTTCCTTAGCTTTTTCTTTACGGTATTCGTCGAGCATCTGGCTCTTGGTCAATACCGAGCCTGACTTGACCAACGCGTTGTCGATGCGTGACGGTCTCAGTTTACGGGGTTTAGATTTCCGGAACAGGAGTACGATGAGGAAAGAAGGCGGGAAGACGATCAAGTTCGAGGCCAAACCCACAAAAATCTGCTGAGGCGTTAGAGTGACGGGACCTAGGCTGAAGCCTCGTCCGTTAGACGGCGGTACTGTGCCGTACCACATGGCGTTGACCAGCATGGATAAGTACAGCAACGCCATGCAGGAGGACAAGCGCTCCACGCGCGTAAAACGCGACCGCGGCGGGCGCAAGAAGACGGAAAACCATAAATGACCGTCCCGTAGTTTGTTGGTACTGGTTTTGGAGAACAGATGCTTAAAGTCGGTCATTTGGGCTTGACCAGCTACTGGCAATATGCGGTCAATCTGAAACACGTCCAGTACACGTTAGACGTTGGTCTCAGTGGTATCACTGGTATCGATCATATTTAATCCTTTACTAATGTAGAAAACTAAAAGGCAGAAATACTTTGCCATCCTCTTCTTCCACCGCAAACCAGTTATCGGCAATGAAGATAGACTTCTGTTGCGTTTGGATATCACGGACGACGATAAAGCTCAGGTACCAGGAAGCGTAACGACCCTTGCCCGAGTTATCGTGCCAAATTCGCAAGTACATCAAACTACCCAAAGGTCGCGGACACGCCATTACAAACGAGTCGGTTTGCCCTTTGCGGAAGATTTTGCGCTCCGTGTCCCCGAAAGTACGCGCGCCCGAGTCTTCGTCATCTCCCGTCAAAATAAACTAGAAAACAAACAAAGATAAAAAAAAGAATAAGAAAGAAAAAATGAGGAATTAAACAAAGCAAAACCAAATAAGAAAAGACAATATTTAAAATAATAAAAGTAATAAACAAAAGAATGAAAGAAACTAATGAAAAAATGAAAAACAAAGAAAAACCAAATCAAATATAAACCGGAAAAGAATTTAAAAAAGAAAAGAAAGTAATGTAAACTAATAAAAAATATGCGAATAATGCTTCGAAAGCTCAGAAAACTTACCTGAACCTTGGAATCAGTTGCCGCATCGGCTTGGTCTCCAGTAAAAACGAGAATTTCGTACACGTACTTATCTTCTGGCTTGTTATCCGGTAACGGAGTGGCTCCCAACTGCAAGAAATCGAAAAACATTGAATTTCAAAGAAAGCAAGGAAAACGTGCAAAGAAACCCTACCGTTTCTAAATCTTTCTTGTCCTTGTACCGCGCCCAAATAAGCAAGCTCACGTATACGGTAAAGGTGACAATGATGGTCACGTAAATAGTGATGTTGTCCGTAAACGATGCATGCGCGAATACGTAGCTGAAATCCACTGTATTGGGCTTCACAAAGAAACCTGATCCGAATACTGACAAATGCGAGCTGCTGCATCCTGTTGATTGCATTCCTACCACCCCCACCTACAATGCAAATTAATACTATATTTATTAAGAAAAATACGCAATAACAGAAAGCAAATAAAGAAAGAAATCGAATTTAACCGCATGAAAAATGAATGCGCAAAATAATACATTTTCAAACAAAAAGCAAGTAATTACAAAAAGAAGTGAAAAAGATATCTAAATAAACAGAAAGAAAATTAACGCAAAATAATACATGTATGAAAAAATAAATATTACAGGAAATAATAAAAAATAAATCTAAAATACATGGCAAAAATATAACTAAAAATGCAAATAAATAATTCATATACTAACAATAAATAAGAAATTACAGGAAATAAAGTAAAAAAATCCAAATAAACTGAATAACAACAAAAACAAATGAACGAATAATACAAACACATCAATTGACTGCGAAGGGATGGATTAAACGATTCTTACAGTAAGACCGTTTGTGGTCCACGCATTCTCAGTTTCGTTGAAGAAAAAGCAACCAGAGGTAAATACGCGCAGTTTGTAATTGGTAGAAAAGGACGAGACAGTTAAACTGCCCAACGGATTGACGTTCGCCCCCGTCGAAATGGCCGATAACGGCACTGCCGGGTAAGACGGAACTTTGACTTCCAAAACCCCAATAAACCAGCGCCCTGTTGTGTTCTGAGGGCTGGACAATGCCAAATTCCACGTATAGGTACCTACATCGCAAAATTAAAAATTAATTCTCATTGTTTAGCGTACTAGTGTGAAACTCACCCTTCGATGTCTGATTCAGCTGTGGTACAAAGATGATGTGGTTAGCTTTGTTGAGCGTCGGCATTCTTTCCCGACTTAGTAACAAGACCAACGTTTGATTCGAACTTCCCGGCGTTACCTCAATGGTGATGGTCATATTAGGCCGCTCCACTAAGAACATGGAATAGGCGATTGGGTTCACCGCTTCTGCCATAGCTTTCTTCACGTCAACTGTAGTCGCGTCTATAAAACCACAGATCATTAAAAAAATACGCAAAAAGAAATATAAAGGGGAAAGAAAGACGGAAGACGAAAGAAAAGAAAGAAAGAAAAGAAAACGATTCAATATCAATATACAACAATTTACAATAAATTAGCAATAATAAAACCAAAACAGGGGTACAGTTCGCTATATCATGACTACGAACTTGGTAAGCGGCTGAGGCTGTTTTCGCGGCGAGGAATATTTAAGGTGATGGGCGGATTGGCATTTTCCACCTCTAGTTTGTTCATCGAACGATCCAGCAAGTTGATATCCAGAGTGAAACTGTCTTTTGAGACCAAATTGGACGTTTTGACAAATGACTGTAACGAAACATACAAAATCAACATTAAGTTAAAATTATATACTATTTTCCATAGATAGGCTATCTTTGGTTCGATAGACCGGCGATATTCATACATGTCCTAATGCTGGCCAGCAACTCGCGGCTACACCGAATGGCTCGGGACAAGAGCCGTTGACCGATATATTGGCATAGGGGCAAAAACCGGGCGGGAACGAAACGGAAGCGTTGGCCGCGCCCAGGCTGATCGTCGTACCGTTCTTCAACGCGTCTCCAGGGCGCCTGGCAAGAATTACAGAATTAACTTATAATTCAGGACCCGGAAGAAACTTACAATTGTGCCGTTAGGGTGACATTGTTGTCAGAACTGATTTGCATAGCTTCGGGGACTACCATAAGCGACAGTAAAGTACGTTCCAATTGGCTGGCTATTCCCAAGAGCGACGGGATAATGGCTCCTGCTTGATTCTTGGTGGAATCCAGAATGTTTCCTCGCATTTGAACGTCGGGGTCTTTGGGCACTTGCATGTACAAATCGTCTCCAGCGTCCGTGTCATAAAACATGGTATCGCCTTTCGCCAGGTCACCGGGCGGTAGGTGGTGCAGATCACCGGATCCAACCACGTTGGTCACGCCCTGTACGAAAAATTATACCCAATCAAAGCACAGAAGGTATATATTCACGAATCAAACAAGGTAAACCTAGATATAACAAGGTAAAATCTGGACAACTTACCTCCATCAAACTACCCATGGCACCAGCCATCTGCGTCACGAACGGTACCAATTCTTGGGGCGTGGCCACTTCCACGTTTGCCGCACCAGCCGCCATTGCCTACATTAACAATAAGTGCATAACTTATTACAAATATGTACTGAAATCACGACAGCAATAGCTGCACGTCATGTGATCTCTGACAGCAAACGTTAATAGAATATAATGAAGGAACAAAATATCGAATAATAATAATAATAGTAATATTAATAATAATAATAATAATAATAATAATAATGATACGAAATGAAATATTACGAATATAATATAACGGAAAAAAATCGCATTACTTGGAGAGCATTCAGGGCCGATTGTCGAACTCCCAAGTCTAAAGCTAACGCTTCATCACCTTCTGCCTTGGTACCACTCAGAATGGCCGCCAGAGTTCCACTTCCGGCGTTGAGCTGCTGCACCGTCGAAAAGCTCGAGCTGGTCAACAGCATGTCCAGTTGCTCTTGTTTTTGCTGTTATACATATAAGAAATACGTTTAAATACACAAAACAATGGATACTGACAGACAATACAATCAAAGAAGAGATAAATCAGAACAAAAGTCGGGGGAAAAAGTACTTGACCGAGTATGCCGGAGTAAAGTGCGGTTTACCTGAGACAAACTCATAAGAGCAGCGTTGCGTTCATCTTCCGTCATATTGCTGTTGAGGGTAACCGCAGACCACGGCGCTTGTGTCTGGACTGAAATTTGCGCTTGCATGGCCATTAGCAACAAATCGGTGTTGCCCGCTCCACTCATTTGCTGGAAAGCGCCCGAGGCCATGAAAGCTTCATATTCCGTTTCATTGGGCACCGTCACGGTCACACTGGGGGTAATGTTAAACGTAGCAATCGCTCCCCAGGTATCCACGATTTCCACCGAAAGCGTGTGAACGCCTGGACTGAGTATCAACGCCATGGGAAACAAGGTACCACTCGTTAAAGCTTTCTTGGTTCCACTAGCATCCGTGCCTAATCATTTGTAAACGCAAAAAAATGACATCAATAATTAATCAGTCTTGTGTCATAGATTACATACTGTAAATGCTATATTTGCTGACGCCTTTGCTTTCCGGATCAGTCCAGCCATCACAGCTGACTGTCAACTGGTCAATCAAGGATCGCAAGCTGGATCCATTACTGCTGCAGGTACCGTCACTCGGCGGCTGATTCAGCTTCAAGAAGAACTGCGTCTGACCTATTAATACAAAACATGAACTATGAGAACGAATCTAAACGCCGAACAAAAGACAAACCAGGAATGGGAGAACCGGGGTCAGTCACGTTAAGACTCAGAATTAAAGTATCTGTATCGGTAAAACCAACGAATAATGCAGGCTGTATGGCCAATTCCGCAGTATTTACGCCTAAAACGAGACATTAGTGAGTGAGTGGTCCAATGTGTAAAAAAAGTATCTTTCTACCTTGAGAGTTGCTCAGCAACTCCGCCGCCAAACTACTCACTACTCCAGTATCGTCTTTAAGCTCAGCAATCCATAAGAAGGCGGGCGAGGCAGATATACAGTAATCGTCACAAATTCCTATCACGGCTAATCGCACCCCTGGGTTAATATACGTTGCATCCGAGCCAATATGGCAGAGTAGTGCATTCAGGCATCTATTACACGACAATTTAAAAGCATTACACAAGTACCAACCTCTTATGAGTAATATAGTAAACGATAAGTGACTAACGTGTAATATTAACTATTGAAACAATTCGACAAATATACTAAAATATTCACTATAAAGATATTCATTATAAAAATATTATAAGTGTTTATATACTTAGTATTTGTAAGTATATAAATATCAAGTAAAATACAAAAATTACAATATAATAAAATAAAAATATATGTAAAAAACATTATTGCATTCTTCTTTCTGTAATAAGTTTTCCAGCTAGAAGTTTTTAGAAAACATGTTAATGACACACTTACGCAATAATAACGACCGGGGCCGGGTTCGGTACAACGGCGACTTCGATAACAGCTCGAGTAGCGCGCGTGTCTTTGGTAACCAACGCTACGAGCTCGTAAGTCACGTCAAACGCAATGAACTTACTGGCGAGGTCCGCAAATTCCGGTTCCATGAAGTTCAGTTTACCTTTAAAGGTGCAATAATTTAATAGCTGACACATAAAGGGATATCAGAGACTCACCTGGTTTGTAGCCATAACAGCCACCACCATTTGCCCCTTGTCCAGATGCTACGGCTGTACCGTTCTCGTTAACCGTCAAGCTTTCTTCGATGGGCGCTTTCTGACGGCAGAACCAAGTGATATTGAACGTCTGGAATACACAGAACATATATTAACAATTTGAACATAGTTAAATTAAACATGCGCTTTGAGTTGCATCTTTTTCAAGCAATTGAAAGCATTAGTACTTTGTCGTCCGGGTAATCAGGATCCAGCGAAAACACGCCGGGTTGTAGAAGAACCGTTTGATTTCCTCCGCGGAGAATCTTGCTTCCGCCCCCTTGTATCATGATTCCCACTAAAGGCGAAGGCTCAATTTTTAGGTATGTGCTAGCCCATCGAGTTAAAGGGAAGGCTGGGTCCAACACAGGATCTGTATTTAAAAACAAAGAAAGAAAAAAAGGAAAGAATAGTACAAAAATCGCAAATATAAATGAAAAATAGTATAAAGAAAAAGTACGTATTCGTTACCACCAACTGAGTTATACAATACCAGAAGCTAACGTACCCGACATGGTGAGTTTATACGTCACTTTGTACAATCCATATGTAAGAAAGTTGGTGGGAATTATGAGCGTTGGAAAGCTACGCGACGCGAGCGAAGAAATATCTATCGGATCCAGATCTTTGCCGCTGGTTTCATTCACTCTTTGAAGAAACCACTGTTTCCTGTGAAACAAAAGTTTGCTTAGTGTACTTGGCTTTTCTATACTGCCAAAGTTACAAAGTATTCTGGGTCCTGGTGCAGTTGAGAATGCCAGCACCGGTAAATTCAATTACTGCGCTTCGGATTTCTACTCTTGGAGCTGAGAAATCTGTGTGATTCACAGGAATGTACGTTAACGGCGGCACGCAACTCGCGTCCGGTGCAATCACGAATGGCAGGACGTAACTCACTTCGACGTCCATGCCAGTAGCCACAAGAGTAATGTTATAATTGCCTCGCTTCCTGAAATTAGCGAGGAATTACAACTCTGATATCATTTTTCCTTCTTTTGCAAATCGTACGTGTAGTTGTGGCTCACAGTCATATCATTCAGAAGCATATCCTTGTACGGAATCGTGGCAAATACTTTGTCACATTGCCATTTTTCACCGTAAGCTTCTAAATGGCCGTCTCCGTAATCGAGTTTCATGCATGTGCCGCTGCCCACCGAATCGAAGGTGATTTTGAAGCTCTTATTGAGGTACTGAAAGAGAAAGATTCACTTCATGAATATAATACCTCTTCAACAGCGAAGACCTCTTTTCCAAAATTTGTTATCGACTTTTCTGAATAATACAAGAGGTGACAATTACTTCAGAGGTGACGATGAAGAAATCATCGATTTTGGGATTCCGGACTTTCCCGACGACGGTAAAAGTGATGGTGTAGTTAACGCCATAGGGCTGCAGGCTATTAAAAGCCGACCACAAGAACGTTTGGTTTCCTTCCTGCAAAATATTCAAACAATCAAGTTTAAAAAAAAAACTATCAAAAATAATATCTAAATAAAATAAAATAAAAATAAATAAGAATAAACCTAAAAGAAAAAAAGAACGATTCGAATTGTAAACTTACGGAAGTTAAGTTAAAGGGGTAAACTAAGCCATTGGGGCTGAATCTGTCAGGTACAGTATAATTCCCCAAAAGAACCGGCGGCAAGCTAGTGATATTGTAAACCGTATAATATTCCACCGTTCCTACGGATTATTATGTACCAAGCAATTAATAAAGTGCTGGATATCAAGGAATTTCTGTCTTACCATCTAACACACTTAAGGTAAAAGTGGTATCGTAGTTCGTGGGTACTTGATCTTTGTTGATCCCCATCGGTGGAGAAACTTTGCCAGTGGGCGTGATATAGTTGAGAGCCGCGGTCAAATTTTTTATAAAGGCGAGTATCTCCACCTACATGATTTATTTCAATTACTTTTTCTTGCAGGTTTTCTTTCTTTGGTGCAATTTACCGTGGCGGTGAAATTTTCCCTGGAGACGTAATTTGAAATAGCTCCCGAGATGTTGAACACGCCCACTTTGGCGTAAGTATGAACGAGCGTGTAGCTGGGCGAATTAGCAGGACCGTATGACTCCAGCGTCATGTTTGTCTTCACCACGCCATCATTCCAATCCACGTACACCGTTGAGTTCGTTGGATAGTTCGACGCAGGTCCCGTTAACGTGAAAGACGCTAAAAAGGAAACATAAATTAGTTTACAATTAAACACAAGTTAATCCTAATATTAAAAAGTATGCCAATTACAACATATGTCATATGAAACTATACAAATGCTACACAACTTACGAGATGTTCAAGGCTTTCAATTAGAACGCTTTCATTTATAATTATTAAAAAAACGTTCAAAATTCTAAATGGCTTCCATTTGGATTCAAGGCTTTCAATTAAAACGCTTTCATACAATTAACTAGCAAAAATGGAAACATAGTTAGCGAAGGAAGTTTACCGTTTTCCGTTGTGAGGAAGAAGTCCGTTTTGCTCGGCACCAACGTCCATGTTGGTTCCACTGGTTCTTGAACCAAGACGTTGATCAAGCGAGTGTTATTCGTCAGGCCAAGGATTAGACCGTACTCGTTCCAAGCGGTCACGTTCGCCACATAGGCTCCCGGTGTCGTGTAAACGTGAGTGGTGACGAGTGGCGGTGAGGTTATGTTGACGGGGCCTAACAACCGTCACATTAGTGTGAAATAAAACAAACTGGCTAACAAAACAAATCGCACCGGTCAGATTTTTGGGATCTTTCGTTCCATCGCCGTAGTCAATGCTCACATACACCGGTCCGCCTTTGAAGAACGACGTCGTAAAAGTCGTTACATCCCCGGTTCCTACTACGACAAGCGTGGGCGATAAGGAAACATTGTCGCTGATCAACACGTCGTTTAGGACAACCGGCATCTGGCACACCGTAGCATTGCTCTTCGTGGCATCCAACTATTTTTGCCATCAAAACATATTACAGACTCCTGACAGTCTTTTAATTTAAAGGGTTATTACTGTATAAGAGAAAGTACTGGTCGATAGGCCACCGCAGGTGCTGTTGTACGAAAGATTGGCCACCGGCGAGGCAGAAACCATCAAATAGGCTTGATTCCCACCGAGTACACTATCTTCGTAATCCGCAGGCTCTCCAGTTCTGGAAATAAGAGAAAAAAACGGCTACATCACACAAGAAAATTTTTTTTACACTTTACTTCACTCCCAAGCTCCCAGCAGATGGCACTCGCAGGCCGACGAAAGTACCAGGATCGAGCCAGACAGTCGCTTGTGACAAGATATTGAAATTCTGTGGGCCCGTACTTGCAACGGTGAGGCTTACGGTGGAAACATCCGTAAACGATGTCGGGACCGCTGCAATAGAACCATACAATTTTCCAAAATTAGTGTTGAGTCATTTGAACCAAAACTCTAATTAGTTTATCGTATTTAGTTTCGCTTTTCGTTCACACTTTTGTTTGTTTTATGTATTTATTTTAGTTTCAAATATATACTTTCATTTGATTATATTTTTTATTATTTTTTATTTTTGTGTATGTTACGTATTTATTTATCTTTGCTGAAAAGCTCAATGGACAGTACCTCCAGCGGCTGGGCAGGTGGTATCGGTGTCAACCGCGCACGCACCTATGCGGCTAACCCCGCTACATAGATACTGGGGGGCGGCGCAAGTTGCTATGGTGCTCCCAGTGCAGGAAGCGCGGCACTTTCCATCCTGGAGGCAAAACTGCGTCCCACTGGCGCACACAGGCTTCGCCACCTGAATGATTTTCAAGTAATAACAAGTTTTCATGATAAGTACGAAATATAGGTTGCAATTTACACAAAACTGAAACTAAAGATACTCGGACGTACCACAAAAGTGTAAGTGCCCGTCGCAGCCGCCCAGAATGCCACATTTTGTGCGATGCCATAATTCACAACAAAACTCCTGAGAAGAACGTTCGTGGCCGAAGATGTACTGACCGAAGTCGAAGGATCGGTCGGTGGCAGGCTCCCGTACAAGTCCCAAGCCGGACCTAAACAGAAATTCTATACAGTCTTTTCGAAGACTTTTTTTATAATGGTCGCGAAAAAAGAAGAAAAGGAATAACGAAGAAAGTAACTACCAAAAAATTGGAAATATAATAAATAAACAGAAATGAAAGAATGTCTAAATAAAATAAGAAGGTAAATAAGAGAAAAATTATACCAATCAAATAAATAAAAGATTAAGAATAACTAAATATAAAAAAGTGAAGGAAAACTGAGCTGGTAATTAAATTATCACCAGGGGCAGTGTAGGTCAAGGGACTGGGAAAGGTCACAGTCAACGACGAGGAGGCGCCAGTTATAACAGCTTGGCAGGCGTATTCGTCCCCTACTGCCGCGAAAGGTGGACACAGAGCCTGCAGCGCATTCCCAGGTACCACGAAACTGTGGCTCAGTACGAAGTAAAGCTCTTTTGGGCCATCCGTGGCTTTCACTATAACGTACCCAAACTTCATTAAGCCAACTTACATGGCAGTAATCGAAATTTCACCCGTAATTGTGTAACTCCGCGGGGCTATGTACGTATGTGAGCTACTGGGCGTTTCTGGACTACCGTCGCCGTAATCGTAGGTGATGTTAACTCCAGCTGCGATGTCTACTGTCGCTGTAACAGTCACGACCTACATATTAAAGCCACGTAACATAGTAAAAAATTACAAATATTTTTTTTCCAAAACAAGAACAACTAACTTTAAAGATAAAGCAAGAATAGATAAATAAATGTTTCGTCATTTTACCTCACTATTTGTTCCAGAAGCCGTAAGTGACGCCGTCAAATTACTGAAAACCAGCGATCCAGCTGTATACACCGTATAATAACCTTTCGCTACGCCCGGACTGGTGCATTGGGCCACAGTTGCCACTGTCAAACCCGTCTCCGCTGTAACAATACAATTGAAGTTTTAAAGCTATAGGGACACGAACCGAAAATCGCTTTTAATGCGCCTAACCTGCCGTTTTGCCACACAGACAGGTCGTATTGCCGTCTGTAGCTGCGTACAAAAAGTTCAAGTCCGCACATCCTCCGACACAGTCTAGAAGGGCGACGGGCAAGGTAACGCTGCCCGCAGCTACCAGCGAAGGCGTCCCTGGATTCGCTTCTAGGTAACACGAGCCGTTCGTCAACGGAACTGCATCCGAATGCACTAAAACCAAAAGTGTGTTAATCTCCAGAAGAACGCGAGGGATCTTTTCTAATATTTTACCTGTAACCCACCAAAAAATCTGAGAGGAGAATAATGAATTATTAATTGTATGAAGCATTTGTATTGTTCTACATGTTAAAATTCAAGATATTTCTCATGTACGAAAATAAAAAAGGAAATCCCTTATTCTCTAAGCATTCCGTGAAAATCTAAAGCTGATCGTACACACAAATAAAAAAAGAAATAAAGTACAAATAGGTAAAAGAATAAATAAAATAAAGATACATAGATAAAAGAATACATAAAATAAAAATAAATAGCCAAATCTTTAACAAGATAAAAAGATTGAAGAAAATGCATGGAAAAAATAAGTAAAATAAAAAAGGAAATACACAAATAGAGAAAATCTAGTGTGATAGTTTCTTTAGAAAACAAGTAAAAAAGTGGAGTGGTTACCAAAAAGCGGAACAAGAGGAAGAAGGTCTTCGCCATGCCCTACAAATTGGTGTCACACCAATTTCGCCCGGCAAGATTTGGGTTTCGTTTCCGATGTGGCAGCGATGGTAAGGACTCAAAGGTTTCGAGTAAACTGGAGGCGAAATCAGCCAGTGAGTGGCGGGCAGCGACTAGTCAACGAGTCGATAATCAAAGGAAGAGAAAACTCACGCCGAGCCAATGAGCTTCTTACAAGTCACGGCACAGGATACTCACGTGCACCAGTCAATCGCTCTAACCTGGCCATGACCTGTAGCTAAGGTGCCAAACAGGTCCAAACAATCAGATCAATAAGTCACCCCTTTTAGCTGACGTCAAACTCAACCCTTTTCTTTCCACAATCATTTACATAAAAAAGGGAGTCAATGCTTAATAAAGGCCGCTATGAAAAATCCAATAGAATCTACACTGAGGCAAAAGTTACAGCCTGGATTACTCTTGGCGTCGCTATCGAACTGTGGATGGAACCTAAGGACTTTCTCGCATTCCACGGGATCGAGATCTTCGGGAGATATTGGGTAAGGCCGCTTACACTGACAGCGTGCGTTTGGCAAAGCAGGAATCAGCTCCAATTCAGGAAAAATTTTCAACGCCCATGCAACTATGCCCTCATTTTCTGCCGGGGTTAAGGTACATGTGCTGTATACCAGTTTCCCACCAGGTTTGAGGAGCTGTACTGCCTAGAAACAAACGGAAGCTTCATTACAACTGAAATTACAACTGAAAAGCAAAATTATATCAATACATGAAGGATGAAAGAAAGACAGAAAGAACAAGACACAATTTGCTAAAAACTTACAGCAGCAAAGAGTTTTCGCTGAACTTTGGGGTAAGATTCAAGCTCCTTGGGCGTTATGGGATTCGCTAGCTGAGGACGCTGGCCTAAAGCCGAGCAAGGAGCGTCGAGCAGGATCTTGTCAAAGGTCTGAGGCGCGAAAGGCGGTTCCAAGCTGTCCAATTGAGGGCTTTGTGCCTTTCTGGCAACATCTACAGCTTTGGTTGAGTCGAACGCGAAGGCTATAACGTTAACCAGCCCAAATCTTTCAACGTTGGACTGGATTTGCTTGATTTTCGGTCGCGAGCGATCCAATGCGATGACTTGGCCTTGGTTTTTCATGAGGGCAGCGAGATGGGTCGTCTTCCCACCGGGAGCAGCGCACATATCCAAGATCAGTTCTCCGGGTTGGGGATTTAGAACGTGGCCGCAAAGTATGGACGGTAGGTTTTGTAGAAAGAAAACGTTGGGCATGCAGTTTCCTAAGCTTAGGGAGTCATACACCGGATCGGTCATCTTAACTGCCAGTCCTCTGGTGAAAAACAGAAGTTCTATGAGCTTTTCTAACAGACAAAGAAGAAATCATACGAGGGGGTAGCGGTGTTAAAGATGTCTTCTCTGCTTATCAATGAAATGCCGTTCCCACAAAATATAGTAGGGCTTTCAAAAGATCTTGGGAAGCCTCTAAGGCACAGCCCGTGCAAATCAGCGTAAACAGCCACAAGCTGACCAGGTTTAAGAGCTTTATAAAAGAAAGAACATTAATTTTTATTTTATTTTAGGTTTTTTATAGCCATATTTATATCCGCAGACTAGTTAATAAGAATTCTACTACTAACTGTAAGGAGTTCCCATGATCCCCGGTGCATAGATGTCAGCTCCTCTCATAACAGCGAGTCCGCAACCCAATCCGACAATCACGGCCGTTTCTGCCGGTACCACCGACGCAGGATTGCCTTCGGATGCCGATTTGAGCAGCAAAATATCAGAGAATAACGGGTGTGTAGACACAAGTGGGGCGTCTATAGTTCTGTCTTCATAGATCTGTGACAGAGAGGGCAGAAAATTAATACTGGTGTGAATACGTGGTCTATGGAAGAGTTTGTTTACGTACTTGATGGACGTATTCCTCCAGTTTAGTTTTAATAGTCTCATCTTTGGCAGTTAAGGTATTTATTCTTAGGGTTGAAATATGTGGCGGGGACGTTAAATATTGCCACAACCGAGCTGTACTTGTTTCTGACGATCCACATAAAGTTGCGGCCAAAATTTCAGCCACACGATGATTTTTGAACGGCAACATGTTGATTCCCGCCTGCTCTGCCACATGGACCGCCCTATCATCAGCGTTGCCTATTTCGTTATAATTTTTTTTACTGAATTGACATAAAAAGGTATTATGTAAAATTCCACACTCCAAACTTTATATTCATTTAACTATTCTAATAACAATGTGCATTCCCTTTATGCCTTTCCATTTTCCCTTCTTTCGGGAAATATCCCCACACCTCGGGAACTGTGTCTCGCGAAGCAAAGACCGCGATTTCAAAAATGATTCTGGTCATCTGGGTTTCGAGCTGAGATAATTATGGTGTATAAATAAACATTCTGGAGATAACGAGTAAAAGGCTCTGAAAACAGCGTTCACAGAACTATTACCACGTAACATATTATAAAATTCATTCATTTGAAGTAGTCTCGAAACTCCAACGCAATAATTAAGGAGATCTTCAAATCATATGAAGATCTTCGACAATAGAGTCTTATATGGTCATTTAAAAAAAAAATATTTTTACAAATAGTTTTATTTTTTGGCTATTGAAAAATTGTAAGTCTCACCGTGCAAAAAGGTTCGGGCGAGCCACAGAGCATTCCGCTCAGGCAGAGTATGTAGACTACTATAGTAAAGGGCAAAAAAACCGGCGGGGTAAACAGGTACAGTGCGTGCGAGCAAGCGGGTTGTCTTCTCCCCGCTTGCCTAGACTGTTGGCAAAAGCATAACCCTGCGGAACGAGTTTGGTACCTGCCTGGATATGCCCGTGCCATTTAAGCGCGCTGGTCTCCCGCCGGTATTTTTTTGCTCAGTACTGTTCAGTACCTCTATGCGCTCAGGAGCCAGTGTGCCTCGTTCGCTGTTCATGTTTAGGGCTGCTCAATCTCTGTCTTGCCTTTTGACCGCTAGGGGAAAACATCAACATGACGGTAAGCAATATTGTCCGTGTTTTATCTTAAAATATTCTGGTCATCCGTACATTTTTTAACGATACTTTCGGTGAAATTAATTATCAGTGACAGAACCGTTAATGTGGCAGAAGAATTTTGTGGTATTGGCGGATTATTATTTTAATAATGGAAAATTTGTTGTGGGGTGCTATACGACAGTCAACGTCATGCCGTCGTCTGAATGTGAACTTTTAAGTATCTTTCCGTGTTTTAGGATTCCAAGGAAGTCGTGAAGAAGGACAAAACCAAGAACCCTATGCGCGAATTGCGCATCAGGAAACTCTGTTTGAACATTTGCGTTGGTGAATCTGGTGACAGGCTGACCCGTGCCGCCAAGGTAAAATTCAATATTCTCGTCCTAGTAGATCAGACACAGTTCTTAAATGCATTCTAGGTGTTGGAACAACTTACTGGCCAACAACCCGTTTTCTCCAAGGCCCGTTACACTGTCCGATCCTTCGGTATCCGTCGTAATGAAAAGATCGCTGTGCACTGCACGGTCAGGGGAGCTAAAGCTGAGGAAATCCTCGAGAAGGGTCTCAAGGTACGTCGTTTTACTCCAGTTCTGACATTTTCTGGTATTAACGTTCATCGTTCAGGTGCGTGAATACGAGTTGAGGAAAGACAACTTCAGTGACAACGGAAACTTTGGCTTTGGTATCCAAGAACACATTGACTTGGGTATTAAGTACGATCCCTCCATTGGTATCTACGGTTTGGACTTTTTCGTCGTCCTTGGCCGACCTGGTATGTCTCGGTTTGTTTTTTATTTCGCAGGTGCACATCATCGTCCGGCACTAAGGATCTGTTCTGTCCTAAGTGCTGGTTATTTGATTTCATGTGCTAAATCAAAATTCATTCTATTTGCAACTCTGGGTCACATTCATTCTGGCTCGGTTACTAGCGAACGAAGACATTCTCTCAACAACATGAGTTTTACATGTTTATAACTCTTCAAATATTGGTTTCACGTTACTTACCACGTGTAATTATTAATTTAGGTTTCAGTGTTGCCGAGCGCCGTCGTAAGACCGGCAAAGTTGGCTTCCAACACAGATTGAGGCGTGAAGATGCCATGAAGTGGTTCCAACAGAAATATGACGGTATCATCTTGCCCAGCAAAAAGTGAAGAGTTTTTTTGTAAGGGATTCGATGGTCAAATACAATGTTGGCACCATAGAAAGCATCCTTTCTCCCTCTCCTTGATAGTGTGGAAAAAATTTAGTTGTATGATAAAAGTTGCGCATCTTTAAAAGGTGTAATTATTGCTTTTCTTAACAGTACCAAGTATCGACAAATCTTTACTTCTCATCATCACATTCACCACAACCTTTAATTATTACAAATTAACAACGCTTGTTTTAAGAAAGTTATAGCAAATGACTAGTAGTGAATTGTAAGGAATGCTCGTTGTTCGTCATAAAATTGACATATTTGTACTAGACCTGAGCAAAATTCAAGGAGCGTGAAATACTCATAAAATTCAGAAAGATTTTCTGACATTCGATTTAAGTCATTCGGAATTTTGTTGGGGTTAAAGTCAATTCAATGCATTTTAGACTTTTCCCAAGACAAATTCAACTCAAAAGTAAAATAAATAAAGAGAAACCAGTGAAATGAAATATTGTGGCTTCCAGAAAGTGCGTACAAGAACAGTACTTATAAGTTTTTCACGAACATATATGTTCCTATAAACGTAGTTGTTCAGCGTAAAAATTTAGACTATTTTTTATATATATTTCTCTTTTAAATTCAGTATTTTTTTCTCAGTCGATTGAGCCAATTCCTAAACTTCATCTGTTAAGCCAGTTCTTTTTTTTGCAATGGATAAATTCTACTCAAATTCCATGGGAGTGAACTGAATTTAAGTTAAATTCAATTCAGTGAATTGAACTTCTACAGCTCTGCCGAACACTGCGAGCGAGAATAACGCGTACGACATCTAGGAGCTACTTTCCAAGCCTGAAGGGCATCAAGGTTGCTTCCAAATAAACATTTCAGTATGCGAATAGTTCGTAGGAAATTAACATAAGGATCAGCTCAAGTTGCGTTCGCTAGGTAAAAGGCAAAAATATTCATTTTTCCGCTCGTTTAAAAGAAAGATCGTTTATAGATTTAGCCAATTATGTCAGCCGTCCATATGGATCAAGAGGAGCGCGTTTTGGATCAAGAAGAGTGGCATGTAGAAGCGCAAGGAGTGATCAATGACATCGACAATTTTGTCGACGAAATTGTCATTGCCAACGGACCAGGCTCCAGCGACCAACATATCTACTTAAACCTGACCACCAAGGAAAAGAACAAGTATTGCATAGAGCTCACTGCGCAAGGTTTTCATATTGTAGGCTACGAATATAATCAAACGGACAAGCCCCAGAATAGTTACTACGAGACACCATATGCAATGTTGGATAAGATTAGCCCATTATACCGCCAAGCGTTTGGAAACTCACTAGCCACCAAGCTTCAGGCACTACACAGTCAGCAAAACGGCAGCGAGGAGCCCTAAAAGGAGTACGCACAAACTAGTCTCAAGGACAACGGTTGTCAGACTCAAGAAGAAAACGCCAGCCAAAGTGCAATTACGCAGTGTCAAAAGAAGTGTCCATCCATTTTCCGAGTGACTTGTTACTATTATCTTAGAATGATGAGTACTGTTTTTACTTGTAACGCGTTAAAATCCACATCGGACTCTCATAAATTACCAGCTTTATTTCATTGGTTTTCCTATTATGACATTTACAGCGTTAACTTAACAACTCATTCGTAGTCTAATTTTAAACAGCCTGTTTGTTAAATATCAAACCCCTCAGGGGTGTATTGCATGTCTTAACCCTCATGGAGTTAGGTAGTCGTGAATAAAATGTATTAAAATTTTTAAAAATTGTTATTGGCTTGTGTGACAGCTTCGCACTAAATGAGTTACTACTTCTTAAATTACAGAAATCGAGGGGCCTGAACTAAGTACATTGCAGCAGTCTTAATTGCATCCAGGAAGTGGGAACGTGATACGCCATGCTTAAAACCGCTCAGTGTCACCGATTCTTTCAACGCTACCTATGATTTCAGTTCGCCGCTGCCTTGCGGTGATCCAGTGACGTTTCCCATTGCATGATCTTTTATAATCCTTTCAAATTCGGATACACCCTGGCTGTTGACATACAATAATAATTAGGTTATGACGACAATCACTTGATATAATAATTTAACCGTTCATGGCAATTTCTATTTCGATCGAACGTAGGCTTGTCGCCAATTCATAATTTTCTTGTAAAACGTTCATCAAAATACAAACTTAACTAAATACATAATTTATTAATTCCAATTGATTAGTTTTTAAACCGAAAGAAATTAATTCGTGAATTATGAACAACTAATTGATAAAGAAAACAAAACAAACGTAACAGATACAACTGAGTGATGGTATCATATCGGAAGAGTTCTTTTCGTAAACGTCTATTTCGAATTTGCAAAAACCGACTGAAAATCTATATAACGATTGTGGAGCGAACACGGCGCGCGGCTTGGGCGCCATTTTCATAGCTTCAACCACAGTTTCATGTTAGAAAGAAAATATCATATATAAAAAGAATTCAATTAATGTTGTGGTAAATTGTGAATGTTTATTCAATGATATATTTATTTAATTAGGTGATCGTTTTGAAACGCGAGATGCAATTTTTCCTTTGAATTTGCCGCCATCTATCGTAGTGTCGCCCCTGGTGAACCTGAGGAAAAGCCATCTTCATTTTGAATTTTCGGTAACCAACACTACTGATTAAGCTACAAAAAGAGAAATATCCCTTACAATACTGAACTTTCGATGTGATTACTAAACATTTAAAGTGCTTCCCGAGTTGGATTGCTTAATATGCGCATTAAAAAAATCATCCCCATTCCGTATTGACAAGTGGCGCCACCTATCGCGAACTTTTTACACAAAGCATTTTAGCACCACCCATCAACGTTTTGAAAACAAACTGGGCAAGATTTTAACAGCGTTTTACTTTACTTCGTTTTCCACGCTGTTGCAAGTAGAACATTGAGCCAAATGTATGCACTTTTTAGTCGTAGTGTTTCTGTTAGCTTTCTCTATTAACTGTGCTTCGCGTTCTTACAGAATAATGGATGATCCTGGCCGTTCCTCACGGGCCGGATCACAATCCTCCAATCCTTCGCGTGCAATGCGTAGGGAAAGCCAAAATCGCAGCCTAACGCCGAAACGCGTTGGACTAAGGCCCAGATCTACAGCCTCCGTATCTTTCGTCTCTGCTGCCAGCGTAACTCCCTCCAAACGAGTGGCATCCGCAGCAGACAGTGTTTCTGACGGTTTGCTCGAGCATTCCAAGTCTCCAGAACACCATACTCCAGCTCAGAAACGTCAGAGATTCCGTCCTACCCAACCGGTCAAAATTATGCAGTTTACTAACTTGGCCAACGCTCTTCAAGAACTGAAGGAAAGCACTGAGGAAGTTCCCAGTTTCCTGGAAACTAGCTCAGTGACTGATGCTCCAACTCCTCTGATTCCACGCCAAAGAACCCGTCAGTTCCAGCGTCCTTTACCAGGCATAAGGCCCCGTTCTACTACCGAAACTGCGCCTAATCTTACCAAAGCTTTGGCGGCCATGGCAACAGAAGATCCCAGCAACAACGCCGCCGGTCCTTCTGGAACGAAGAAAACCGATACGTTCTTCGAAGATGACGAATTGGATGAGCCCGAGACTCCCGTTCATGTTCGCAGACCCAGAGCTGCGGCCCGGAAGGACAAACGCCTCTCCGTACCCAAACCCAATCTCCTCAAAGCTTTGTTTGCTGCCAAGGACGAATTAGCTGAGACAGGGTCCAATTCGGGATCCTCTGGGACTCCCAGAGTAACGCCGTCGAAGAAACGTGGGAAATACCGTCCTCTCCGTAAAGATGCTGCACACACAAGTCAACTGGCGGCTGCCATGCAAGAGTACCAGAATCAGCAAGAATCAGACAAGTTAACAAAGGAGGACGATGGAAAGGTCAACAAAAGCAGGAACAATGATCCCCAGTTGGAGAGTGATGATTCGGATGATCCCGAGACTCCAGTTAACTTTGGCCGACCGAGAAATGTCCCCAATAGAAACAAACGGTTCTCGGTCGCCAAACCCAATCTGCAGAAATCTTTGGCGGCTGCCAAAGATGATTTAGCCAATCGCTTGTTAAAGTCCGATACTGATATGTCCGATAGCTCCACTTCAAATTCGTCGAAAAAACGTGGGAAATACCGTCCTGTCCGTAAAGATGCTGCACACACAAGTCAACTGACGGCTGCCCTGCAAGAGTACCAGCATCAGCAAGAATCAGACAAGTTAACACAGGAGGACGATGGAAAGGTCAACAAAAACAGGAACAATGATCCCCAGTTGGAGAGTGACGATTCGGATGATCCCGAGACTCCAGTTAACATTGGCCGACCGAAAAATGCCCCCGATAGAAACAAACGGCTCTCGGTGCCCAAACCCAATCTGCAGAAATCTTTGGCGGCTGCCAAAGATGATTTAGCCAATCGCTTGTTAAAGTCCGGTACTGATATGTCCGATAGCCCCACTTTAAATTCGTCAAAGAAACGTGGGAGATACATTCCTACACGTAAGGAAGCTGTATCCACAAGCCAACTGGCGTCTGCCCTGTCCGAGCATGAGAATCAACATAAGTCAGACAATTTGCAACAAAAGGACGATGAAAAGCTCAACAAAAGCAGGAAAACAGAAACACCATTAGAAAATGACACTTCGGACGAGCCCGAGACTCCTGTTAATATTGGCCGACCCAGAACTGCCCCTAACAGAGACAAACGGTTCTCGGTCCCCAAACCCCATCTGCAGAAAGCTTTGGCCGCTGCCAAAGATGATTTAATGGATAGCTTGTTGACATCCGATGATTATATTTCTTCTGATAGTCCCACTTTAGGTCTGCCCAGAAAACGGGGCAGATACGTTCCTGTTCATAAGGAAGCCTTACCAGCAGGCCACCTGGCGGCAGCACTAGCAGAATACCGGGATCAGCAAGAATTGGAAAAATTACCTCCAAAGGACGATGGAAAAGTCACAGTTGAAGCGTTGGCTCCCGTTGGAAATGCAAATGATTCTTCGTTGTACCCAGATTCACCCATTCCGCGGAATTCAGTCGCCCAAGAGGATCATGGAGCCTCAGATTCCGCCGGACTCCGTTCAAGCGCTGTAAAGGACCGAAATACCACACGTAATTCAGTCAGCCAACGAGTGTCGGCTGCCGTGGATCGTTCTCGTGTCGCTAAAGACCAGCCAGCGATGGAAAATCTTCCGTCAACCAGCGCAAAGGAAAAATTGCTAGATATTTCCATCCCATTTGGTCCGTTTCAAGCTCCATCGCAGTCCACGCCTCAAACCAGCAGTAAGCTCGCTCCCAGTACCCTGTCTAGCCGCCCTGCAAGCCACATGTCGGTAATCAGCGGCATTTCTGCAGCGTCGTCGACGTTTTTGTCGTTAGAAGATCTCGCAGAGGCCGAAGAGGACGCTGGGAACGCTGTAGAACTAGAAACGGAAGCTGCACACGGCTTGATGTTCAGTAATGGCCATACTTTGAGCAGCGCCCGGAACGGGGGCGTGGATCAGATGGTCCAATCGGTTGTCGCTGCTCTTGAATCGCTATCGGGAGAAGAGAGAAAAAGTACAATCCCACCTGCTGCGTCTGCGTCGGCGACCAAAGAACCGAAACCGTCCGAAAGCGAAGGAACGATTATAAAAAAAGGGACACGGGTACATAGTCGCAGCATTAGTCGCAGTGCGTATGGAGATATCACCGGAAAAAAGCAGGCAATCGCGTTAGCTGAAGAGTTGGAAGATGTGGAGGAAGATTTCGTCATTGTCGAGAAGAAGGCTAGCTTTGGGCGGACTTCAACCACAAACCTCGCAGTTTCCCGCCACCAGTCACTACAAGCGGCAGTTCCATTAACTTCGGCTCAAAATGACCAAAACATGACCAGAAATGATGCTACGCGTTTCGTTCCTGCAGATAACGCAGTTGCGCAAAATGTAAGCCAGGATAGGATGGAAATGAGTACTGCTCACGTTCTGGCCAGTAAAACCGACCAAGCTGTTGAAAAAAGCGTCAGGAAAAGCGTCAACAAGACTTTAGAAGAAAAAGAAGTCCATCAAGAAAATCCTGTTAGTTTAACGCCCGTGGGAAAACAACCATCTGTTACGATGCAGTCCTCGCGTCATAGTAGCCAAGTAGACAATAGATCGCTTGTTTCTAAGCCTGGGGGTGTGGTCAACTCTGTGGGACCTGCTAATACTGCGTCGCCTAAGAATATCTCTACATTAAGTAAAATCTCCCGAGTTAGTAGTGGAAGACCAATAGCTGCAGAATTATCATCGGATTCAGCGACATACGCTAGCAAAACTGCCGCTGAGGCTGAGAAAGAAACGGACTCCGAAAGCCTCCGTTCACGAAGCATTGTTAGCGGCACCACTGACGACAACCCCGAATTGGTGGCACTATTTAACGCCAGCGATGCGGAAGAAATCGTGGAGACCTCGGAATCGGACCCGATTGCAGAAATTCCCATGAATGCTACCAAAGATGATGAAGTACGAGCTGGCAATCTCACCAAGCCGGTGCCGGCAGGCTTGGGTACAACGCAGCGGCTCGATAAACGCATTTCGACGACGAACGTTACTATGGACAGTATTTTGGCTAATTTGGACGCCCGGAAGCCGGGTTGGGCCTCGACGCCCATGGTGTTGGCATCATCCACTCGCGCCGGAAAGGTCGCGAGTGCGTTCCAGCCTGAGGACAGTAGTCGGGCTGGCCCCAGTACTAGCGGCTTGAAGGTTCCGACCCAAGGGGACAAAGAAGACGTTTCAGAAATTATTAATAGATTAATTAAGAAACCGGCGCCGGTGTCCAAATGGGAACTGGGACTGGCGAAGAAGTTGCATTTGCCGACGCAGAACGTGAAGCAGACGTCGATGAAGGCATTCTTGTCCACGTTGCCGCCGCAGATGCAGAAACACTTGAACGAGCTACCGAGCAGCATGGGACCAAACATTGAAGCACCACGGAAGTTTGTACCGCCCAAGCGGTCTTACACAGCGCGGAAGCCGCGAGACGACGATCCCCAGCCGTTGTACGTGACGAAAGGGAACGTGGCGTTCTATTCCAAGATGGCGAGCCCTTCGGGGGCTTTGGAGGATTTCCACACAGCGACGGCTGTTTTTACCGACGGTTTGATTGAAGACTTGCAGGAGTTTTTAGAGTACAAGCAGATATCAGCTCTGCGGAATTTCGAAGATGTGTTTGAGCTGACGTTGTTCCAAGGCATGTTTAAGAACTGGAGGGAATATGCGGATTTCGTGCGCTGTTGTTTGCCGTATGAAGTGTGCAAGGCACTAGTACCTTTTGATATGGATTTGCAAACTTCCCAAACTTCCCTCAATTGGACGGTGAAGACGCAGAAGCGGATCGAAACCATGGTGCGCCAGTACGCGGAAGCGGACGAAGAAGGAGAGGAGAAGGAGTAGCGTAATACGTTGGGTTTCTTATTCGAGTTTTGGTTCTTATATGGAGATGTGTTTGTATAGGCGTTTAAATCCACTTGGATAGGTTGCTTTTTTTACCCTTGAAAAACTGTATTCGTTCATTGAACAGAAAATGAGAGGCTTTTGTCTATGCAGCATATGTAAACAAGCGAGTTTGTACGTTTATAAAAAATCTTCCAATCTGCAATGAGAAATTGTAATGAAACATATTGTAATATGATTTCGGAGTTCACGTCATTTTCCTAAAAATGAAATGTCTTTGCCTCTTTGGAATGTATAAGGGTCAAGAACGTCGGTTCAACCGGCTTTTGAAAACGGCGCCTACCCAGCCTTGTTTTTAGACGGAGCCGGAGGAAGACTCTAGCTACAGGTATGCTGCTGTGTAGGCGGTACTAACGGACTTCTATATCATACACGACCTTAGGGGCCAAAGCCGTGACGTCATACCCCGCCCAGTGCAATCAACCTTGAGGTTTTTACTACGGTCAAATCTTCCTGCAGTGCTTTGTGCTGTACTAGTGTTGGATATGTATTTAAAGGAAGACTGCCACTAGGTGGCATGAAGCACAGTATTTTCCTTAATTCTTCTGGGTTCCTATTTAGTCACCAGCTGTTCTCTAGTGAATGGGGGTGTTGTGTTCACGCGTGAGGAATTTGCTATTTCGTTTATCGTTGTTTCGGCTTGGTGCTGGCAAGACCGTCCAAATTCTATTATCTTTTCTTGTTTCTAAGGTTCGCCCACTATGTGCTCTTCTCAGTTAAATTAAACATCCCATATCGTGTTTTTTTTTTACCTATACTCGTTTGGATTTCACCGCAATAACAGTGGTGTGATTCTCGTTTGTTATTCTGGATAGGATTCGGTTGTGTTGTTTTCTGTGATTTTGGCTCTTCTGACGTGTGTGGACCCCATCGTAGCTTACACTCATGGCTTGAGAAAGAAGTGATATAATACTTATTTCCATTACGCACCAGGAAAACGCGGATGTTGAGGTAGATATATGTATTATGGTTTTGATATCATTTCGGAAACCCTCGTTCTTCAAGATAGTTAGTTGTACCGTGTGTTGTTACAGAGATATTTCACTATTTGTAAAAAAATGCTTTTATTGAACCGGTTGTATGAAAGAATGTAACTACTTATTTGTTTCAGAAATAACCAAATTTGTGTGTTTATCTTTACCACAATTACATGATTCTATCTGCACATCTATGTGCTATTAACCCTTTTCCGTGTCAGACACATTTTTTTAAAAATGGATACTTTGATACCTATGCACCAAATATGGAAATAAACTTAACTAACCTAACTTATCCATTAACTTGACCGTCTTACCAAACGCCTGCGTAAAATAGGTTAAAGTAGACCGAATAAGTTCAGTAGCGTTAAAATGTCAAATAAGTGTAGATTATATTAAGAGATTATATTAAGTTAGGTTAGTTTTGGCTAGGTTGGGCTAGGTAAAGATAGGAAGAAAGGAACTGATGGTGTATAACAGAAAAGTACACAACATTATACGCGAAAATGTTGTACACATGACGTGTGTTTTTTTTGTGTTTTTGTCAGCTTATTTCATTATAAAATATATATTGGTCACTTGAAATCCGGCTGACTTACAGGAAAATTTCTTCACCGATAAATTGAGAATTATTGGGTTCTTTTGCAACCGGGCCTGTGGCGCAATGGATAACGCGTCTGACTACGGATCAGAAGATTCCAGGTTCGACTCCTGGCAGGCTCGAACTTTTGTGTGCTTTTTTCTTATTATACCTTTCCCCTCTTTTTTTCGTGTTAAACGCGTCATAGCTGTATTATTTAAGATAGACTAGTCGAGCTTTTTAGAATTATTAATTAAAAATTTTCAGTTTAAATAAGAAAGAAAAACACAAATTTTGAAACACACAGTAATATTACCTCGTTGAAAAACTTCTGAAGTTGCAGAAGGAGTATGGTAGCGTGGCCGAGCGGTCTAAGGCGCTGGTTTAAGGCACCAGTCTCCTCGGAGGCGTGGGTTCGAATCCCACCGCTGCCAAGAATTTTTTTCCCCAACCCTAACCGCGACTTGCTCTTCTTTCGTTTTTTTTTCAAAAACATGTTTAAGGTCTGCTTGTTTATTGTAATATAATGCTGACTATTCCTTTTTGCCCTCTTTCTGGCTCAGGTGCCCATGTTCCGGGATCCGTGATAACCGTTAAGGTCCCCTGCCTTTGGTCCCGCTACTTGCATTGATCCGAACCCGCTCGTCTATGCCGTTTCTGGAGCCTTTAGCATTTTGCCGAGTTGTGGCCTATTCAAGCGTGTAATATTTGTTGTAGAGAAAATAATGGAAAGACTGCAAGTGTCCAGCGGCATAACGCCTGCTACTGCGGGAAAAAGCGGTTCCAGTAAACCGTCCAGTCGAAGTTCGTCACCGGCGAGGAACGCCTTCGCTTCCGTTGCAGCCGTGCCCCCTCATCCGACAACTCCGGCCGGTCCTATTTCTGCTCACAGCACCCAAGGGCTTACACAGTAATGCCTTGCTTTATACCTTTAAAATCCGAGGCGAATCTCCTGCCGTTTAATAAAGATTGTTTGGACCAGTTCCAAATACGGTCTTTGTTTCTTCTTTTTATCCCGTTGTGTCATGCAAGCTTCGACAGACACTGTTAAATTTTGCCTTTGTTAATTTTTGAAAAATTTTAATTAGAAAAGAACTGTTAAACTTAAGAGAATTATGGCTTACATAATAGTCCTTAAATTGAAGCACATCAGAGCTGTGTTTCTGATTGCGGGAGATGAAGTTTGTATAACGTGAAGCTTTGACTAGGAAAAGCCTGTGGTTTTGCAAAGATTTATCAGCGACAGAGCAAGCACTCAAACTTGGGCGATAGCTTATCGAGTTGTTACTGCCGGATATGATTTTCTTTCTTTATCAATACAGGACCGTATGCTACAAGGAAAAGTTTATAGAGATAGCACTAGAAGCTCCCGTGTTTAGGATGCATTGCGGATATGCATACATTAAACGGAAACAGCCTGTATCCAAGCATTGTTACTTGGGCGTCACTATGGAAACTTGAGCAATCATTAAGTATTGTTGCATCGCAGACCTGACGCGTAGACCTGTGTGCAACCATAAGCCTAAAAGCCCGGGGTGTGACGGCATAAAAAAAAAGAAAAAACTTGAAAAAAAGAACATCCACCCAGTGTGAGCATTGCGTGTACTATTGGAAAGATGTCAAAAAGGAAATTTTACATAAAATGAGTAGCATTTTAAAGTCTTTAGAAAAGCTTACATAATTTTCAAATCTAGTGAGTTAATAAATTAATTTATTCGTTGAATAAGTAGCGACATCCTTTATTCTCGTTGAGCGAAATTAAAAACGGTGTTTTTATGGCGGTTTTATTTTCTGTAAGCTCTGTATCTCGCATACCGCGATTCGCCTAAGAGAAGCTCCCGAGTGTATTAGTACTGCGCTGTAAGAAAAATCAATCATTTAACGGTGGAAAATTGTACCGAAAATCGAGAAAATCACATTGCGACTATTTTCCTACCGAAAGTCAATCATGGTAGTAACTTGATCTAAGAAGGGTAGTAAGCCACAAAATACGGTACATGACAGAACCAAAAATTGGTAAGTAAAACATCCGTAGAACCACAAAAATGGTCCTAATAATAATCATAATAAGGGAATGCCAATTGCTACAGTTTGGTAGAAATTTAGACGCTTAATTTACTTTTAAGTTTTGTACTATATGAGCTACAAAATTAAACAACATTTCCACTTCAATAAAGTTAAGAACAGAAAGTTGAAATACCACTCCCACAGAATACTAAACAGAACTTTGAACAATCCAACTTTAAAAGCGACGATTCCACATTAAAACAATCAAATAACACAAAATATTTACTTTTAATAGTAAGTACGTAAATGTGTCGTGATAGGGACATAGCTCGTTTCTAAATTATACACAAACAAATAATTACGTAAATAATGGAGAGAAAATGTGCCAAACCTTAAAAAAGAGCACAGCAAAGAGGCGAAGCGACGGTATCGGGTAAAAAAATGCATTGAAAATATATCTCCATGTCGTCCGTGAGAAATGGACTCGAAGATGGACAATCATCTAAAATTATTTCCGAAATAGAATTCAAATATATTGCATTTGATTTTGAACAAAGTGTTAATTTTTTAACGCAAATTGACCTACTTTTAAGCTAAATTATGGAATTATATGAAATTGGCTTCAGAATAAGACTTCACGTAATAAAGTACGGTCTACCACTTATAGGAACTACTGATTTTGATTTGCTTTTTTATGAATTTTGACTTCGAAAACCCCTATGTGTTTTTTTTTTAGTTGAATATTTTTATTTTTCAATTATTTGAATGGATTTAGCATGGGATTTTAAATTCCAAAAGCATTTGTATTTTACATGTAATACTTATGAACTTGAACTGATTAATTTTGCTAAGGTTAGCGTTCGTACATATTTAAACTTTTGAGCGTTAATTTTGTGTTCCTGGATTGTGTTATTTTTTTCCTACACTTATTGCTTCTAGCAACAGCGAGGTAAAGTAAACTAGTTTTCACAAGACTTGCCAGGTGTTGAGCAATTAGTTCAGCTTGTTTGCTCTTGTAGGCATATTTACTTAGCCGATCTTCTTTTTGGTAGTGGCTATCTATTTACCTTGTAATTAAGTTCGCCCAGCAAGCAGAAAGCGTTTAAGTGTAATGTATAGCCATATCTTTTGAAAAGTTGTCTGGCCGTTTGATATTGTTTGCTTTCCTGAAGCGAATTAATGCGCGCGTATATTGTGAGACAAATTTTGGATGCGGTAGTGTCATGGGATGCTATAGGATTTATACCTAAATTATAATAATCTTTTCCTGTCAGTCATCCTTATCCCTCTCATTTCGAATTGACATGTGTTATGGGCGTGTTGTAGGAATTAGACTTTAAAAAAGAAAATCTTTTCATTCTCGTAGGTTTTTAATTTTGACAATAGTTAGTCATTTTATTTTTATTTTATTAGTTTTTTTATTTATTGTTTTATTAAGTTTTATTTTATTACATTTTTTTATTCAGTTTTATTTTACTAAGTTTCGTTTTATTAATTTGGTTTTGGTGTCTCTCTTTTCTCATGTTTAGTTATTTATTACAAATCAGCTTGAACCTTGGACCTTGCTGGACATTACGAGCTTATTGATTATTTCTCTTAAAAAATGTCTCAGACTTGTCATGATTACTTTCGGCGCCTTTTTTCAAACTTTATGCCTCATCGGGAGTAATCTATGTTTGTTTTCTCTAGAAAACGCACCGCAGAAAATTCCATCCAGAATTCCTCCACTGCGGGTCACAAGCCGCGGAAGAAATCTCCGGTGCCTGGTCGCAAAACGGACAAGGAGTCAAAAGCGGAGCCAAAAAATGAAAGAACACACGCCGAGGAGCCGAGCACAGGAACGATCGCCAATACGCAAATGGCTTTGGTCCCTATAAGCAGCAACGCGATCGGGAAGAGTAACGTAGGCATGGCGGTAGACAGTGTAGGTGGTATTGAAAGTAGTAACCACGCCCCGTCCCATTGGTCGTCCACTTGCTCGACGCCTCGCGCCGCCCATCCACCCGGCATAGAAGAATGCGCGACGCCCGTTACGCCATCTTTGGGACTTGTACATCAAACGAGCCTTGATGATACCGATTTGGTAAATCTGCGTTTCTTATCAGCATCTTTCCTGATCTGTTATTTCAACCTTATCTGTTGCGTTCTGCAAGGATAAGGAAAAACCGTAAATATACGTAAAGGAGAAAAAAAATTAATGCGACGAACCTTATTGATTCTGTTGGATTTTTCCATCATTTGGCATTTACTGTGCATAACGTGTTGTTATATTTGATATATAGGGAGACAATTTGTTGGGAACTACCTCTGGTGTAGGCGTGGCTGCCGAGGGCAATGACGACATTGATGGAAGCAGTGGACACGACATGGCACGGTTACGTTTGGCCGTGGAGAGTATACAACAGAAAATTACTAAAACGCGAGAACGAATTAAAGCAGAACAGACCGCTCGGGACGGTATGTCCTTTATTCAGTTAGAATTCGTTCATAAATTTTTTTATTTAAATTTATGTTTATTACATTTATTTCCCATAGATAACGTGAACGAGTACTTGCGTCTTACCGCAAACGCCGACAAAGGCCAGCAAGCACGTTTAAAAGCCATGTTTGAAAAGAAGAACGCCAAGTCGGCGCAGGCTATTGTACAATTACAAAAGAAGTTGGAAACTTACCAACGAAGGCTGAAGGAAACCGAGGCCAACGGACTTACCGGGCCCCGCCCACCACGACAAATGCTCAGGGATGTTGGAATGGGGCTCAAGTACGTTTGCTTTTCCGATCTAGACCATTAGTCATCGATCGAAACTGTTTACTGGAAAAGTAGGTGGGGCCGGGTGGGGAGGGTTAGCTTGAATTCATTAGCTTGATTTTGGCACGGAGATTTCCTCATTACAATCTCAGCTTAGCTTTCAGACCAGTAAGAGTGTTTTACTCCACAATCAGCTTGATTATCTAGTACTAATATTTGCTTATATTGATATTAGTCATTAGCCTGCAATGTTAATGGTAATACTAATGTTAGTACGTCTGCAAGCTAACTCTCTGTTGTCTTGTGCTTTCGGTAGAAACGTGGGAGGTAACATAAGAGGTGGCATTACGGGGTTGTCTGGGTAAGAGCAATGAGATAAATTTGATTCTGCTTGGCTTGCCTTCCCTTACATGTCATATTTACGAGATATTCCCTATCTGCGTCGTTATTCCTTTTCCAAAATTGAATCTCATGACTGGATGATTGTTTATTTATTTGCAGGACTGTAATGTCGAAACCTCGGGAATTTGCTCATCTTATACGGAATAAGTTTGGCAGTGCGGATAATATTAACTCCATCAGCCGTAAGGCGTCAGATATAAATAAATAATCTTGGAAATTCCTTTTTCTTTTTTTTATTCTTTTATTTCTTTATTTTTTAAAGGAAACGGTGAACCAGCGGTGGAAGAAAATTTAGTAACTACTAGCGAGAGACCTCAGGTTCATGGCGGGAGCTCTAGTTTGCCGGGCCACGCGAATACCGGCACAGTTCTCGGTACATCGAATTCCTTACCGGGCCACGGTAAAAGTAAAACAGCTTCTTAGTGTTTTGAGTTCTATTACAAGCCTCGTTTAAAACCTTTTTCCCCTTTTTAACCAGCGCCCCTTAACGCCTTCTTTTGTTGAATACTATTATATGGTTCTATCTCTCATAGGTGCTACGCTGCCCAGTCAGGGTTCTGGGGGAGGCGGTCAAGGCTCTGGCGGAAAATATACATCCGAGGAAGGGTCGGAATGCGGCAGTTCTGTTACGTCCGAGTCTTTGGCTGGGGGCATTCCTATGTCGCCTAGGCATCTCCAAGGTTCAGGGTTAGGACTAATGAACATGGGTCAAGGAAATCTGGGGAATTTTCTTGGCATGGGACTCGAGTCACTGTTTCTGGAATTGCAGGACCGCCGGGAAGAAGTCGAGCGTCTTCGGGAAGAAATTGACGGCCAGAAGGCAAGTATCCTTCAAATTTGTCCTGTGTACAGTAGTCTTAAAAGAAAAAAGAAAGAAAAAAACAGCAAAAGTCTCTATTACTAACGCCATGTCAGTTCTGTGAGTGGCATTCCCACGCCATATTCTCTCGACGTTTCCCTGACTCGCAGCGCAGCTTCGTCACTAGCAAATTTAAATTTCATTGTTGGCATGCCTTTAGCATATAACCAAGGCTAAGGCTTTTATATAAAGAGCCCAGCTTTCGTATGTAAATGTGTCAGGATGGCCGAGCGGTCTAAGGCGCTGCGTTCAGGTCGCAGTCCGGTCTTCCGGGCGTGGGTTCAAATCCCACTCCTGACAAATTATTTTTCTTAATTCGAATCTCTTTAGAGTTTATTTGTTTATCTTTATTTATTTTTCATCATTTTTTATAAAAATTATTTATTTTTTTATTTGATTGACACGTAATTATTAAATGGCTTTTTCGTTTCGTGTTTTTATCCAGTTTTTTTTCACATTTCGTTTTAAACATTAACAATTTATTTGATTTTTTATCTTTTATTTAGATTTGCATTGTAAGAAAGTGGTGAACAGGCGAAAGAAGAGGAAGGAAATATCATTTGTCACTTATTGTGTATTTTTTCATTCTCCTGTCTTATTTTTCTACCTTTGTACCTACTGTTTAAGTTTTTGTTTTATATCATTAATTACCGTTTGAATGTGTACTTAATTAATTCTTCCCATTGCAGCAAGGTTTTCAGCAAGAAGTTCAGTATTTGACGTCCGCGTTGCAAGAAGAACGCTTTCGGTTGGAGCGTTTAGAGGAACAAATCAACGACTTAACGGAGCTGCACCAAAACGAAGTAGAAAACCTCAGGCAGTGCATAACCGACATGGAAGAAAAAGTGCAGTATCAATCAGAAGAAAGACTCAGGGACATTCACGACCTTTTGGATGCATGTCAAACGCGGGTATAATGCACATTTCTTTACCTTTGTTTCGCCGTATTAACTTGAGTACGTAAGTCCAGAAAGTAATCGCACGGCTTGTAGATTTCAAAAATGGAGCACCAACAGCAGCATCAACAATACGTGACATTAGAAGGCATTGAAAATTCCAATGCGAGAGCCGTTTTAGTAAAGCTTATCAATATGGTTTTAACTATCCTGCAACTGTTACTCGTCCTGGTATCGACTGCGGTCGGAGTCATGTCTCCTTTCTTAAAAACCAGGTGAGATTGACTCAAAAATCTTATTTTCTTGTATCTAATGCCCTTTACTTCTCCTCAAGGTTTCGCACGATGAGCACCGTGATTTTAGTATTTGTCATAGCCTTCGTTTTCAAACAATGGCCCGAACTGAAAGACTTAGGGTCGCATGTTATACGACACTACAAGCAAGCGCTGGCCAGTTCTTAGCGAAGCTACTAGGAAGCGATATCGGGAACTGTCATTCGTTGCAAAAGTTGGAAAAGAATAAGAGATTGCCCACTGTTACTCTCCTGTCGTGGCTGAAAAATTTAGTGCTTCTCCTCGTCTGCAGCTTCTGTTCTTAATTTTGGTCAACTTTGCCTCTTACGTTCTGTCACTTATTGCCTTTTTATCTTGCGTTCGTACGTGCACTACGCGCCTAAAACAAAAAGTAGTCCGTGTCAGTGCTCCCCGTGAGATATTGAACACTCTGGATAGGCTTTTAGCTGGGGACGAAAAAAAAGTCAAGATACATGAAATGAACTGAGTGGTAATACTCGTCACTGTGATGCCCGTATTGTAAACGTTGAAAGGAAAAGAAACGCCGCTGAAAGGAAAATGATGATTATCTCAACAACATTTTTGCGTTTTATTTACATTGAACCGTTTGTTCTCGCTAGCTTTCGTTTATCACATAATTTACAGAAGAACGTAGGTACTTTTTGTACATTTGCTCACTCCTTACGACCAGTTTGCTTCGATTTCATAGTAGCAGCTTGGACAGCTTCCATGAGCGATGCCCGAAGCCCAGCTTTCTCCAAGTGGTACACTGCTTGAATGGTGGAACCTGAAAGAATAAGAATTTTATTTTAGATGTCATTCTTGAATTTTAGTTTTGAAACCGTAAGGTAACGCTCGGAAGGTTTTTTTTTACCTGCTGGGGAACAAACGTCGTCCTTTAAGGCTCCGGGATGTTTTCCTGTCTGCAGTACCATCTTCGCGGCGCCTATTAAGGTTTGCGCCGTAAGTCGATATGATAAATCGCGAGGAATCCCCATTCTCACTCCTCCGTCGGCCATAGCTTCCATGGCAATGTACATCTAAAATAAGAAAAGAAACCTTAGCACTGCATGTTGAGTCTTATCCTTGGAATGCGGGATCGATAGTTGGAAAATAATTTTCAGAGGACTTATTATAGTAACGCGTAAGTTTTCGGTGGCAGATGCACTAATGGAGTCGCCTATTTCCTACGGTTCCTACGTGCCAAGTTCAGCAGTAGTTACCGCAAGAATGAATGAATCTCAGAATAGTGAGTCTCATGTCTCGTGTAAATACGACCCTTAGTGATTTTTCTCCTTCGTACGGAAATACTGCGTTATAGCTCACATGAAAACATAACATGGCAGCCACCACACTAGCACCTTTACTGGCGTAACCTTTGACATAAGCACTGTACGTAAATACTTACATAAGCTGGACCTGAGCCACTAAGGCCCGTGACAGCGTCGATGAGTACTTCTGGTACTTCTTCCACCATTCCTACTGCTGTAAAAAGACGCTTAGTTAAAGCAGCGTCCTCGGGTTTGGTAGCAGCGCCACACGAGAAAACGGAAGCGCCACTCCGCACCAAACATGGCGTGTTAGGCATAACACGGACCACGCGGGTTTTCCGGGGCAGCATCTACAGATTTTTAATGCATACTTAATGCTGTCCTACTTTTTCGAGTTCGTGTGTTCGTATACCTGCTCAAGATTAATTATGGGGATGCCCATGGCTATGGAGATTATAAGATGTCTCGACGATACGACTGGATTGACTTCCGTCAATACTTTCGGTACCAACGGTGGTTTGGTAGCGACTACTACAACGGTAGACTGTTCTACTACTTGTGTGTTTTCGTGGCTTGTGTTGCATCCCAAGTTCTAAAAGAAGATCTGGTGTTCGAATTATTATACTTAGATTATTATTTATTGTCTTTTCAAATTTTTATTTTTGTAATGACTAACAGCAAACTCTTCAATGAAATGGGAATCCGACCGAGGCGAGCTGCCGATAATGTCCTGCGGTCTTGAAATTCCTATACAAATAAAACAAGATGTATGTATTTATGTATGTATGAATACAGCTACAAGTGTTTATATTAGACCAAGGACTGGTTGTTACGTTTAATATTGTAATGTTCGTGTATACCTCCTGCAATGAAGCCTTTGGCAAGAGCTTGAGCCATTTTCCCACAACCGATAAAACCCACTTTTAGCATTGTCAAGTAATGGGGATGTAAACTAAGAGACCACTGGATGTAAAGGCACTTTACAAAGGAAGACTAGCAGCTAGGTAAAGCTTCCATACCGTTCACGATACCGTCAGTGACTGGAATGAAAACTTCCTGCAAGAAAACAACCGCGTGACCTCATTTTGAAAAGATATAACACACTTACAATGAAAAAAAAAGTCACGTTAGTAGTCTACCCCTTTCTCTTCCATAACCTGAAAAAGACAGTTATGGCTTCTAGTGAACAGTGAAAATGCTCTTGCCTCCAGCTTTGAACGGCTATTCGTCCACTCTGACGGGAAGGGCAATGCGTAGGGAGTGACCCGTGTTGACCTGGATCTCGCCTGACAGTGCGGTCTATTAAATATAATACTGAGGTAAAATTATAGTGGGGTCAAAAAAATAAAGCTGAAAGTACAGTGGAGTCCGCTTACAGCGATGGGCTCGGGATGAGACAGGAATTATCTGTATAGGCGGTCTATCGGTATATCAGGACTTGCCTACACACCAAGCCGGAAAAAATAACGAAGCGTAGCGATATGTTTGTATTATGATGTTATTATTTATGATATCACTGACTGTGATACACCAAACTGTTTTGCAACTTTGTCTTGCGTTTGTTTTGACTGTTTTGACTTGTTTGACTGTTTTCAAGTAAAGCCACAATTTCCACTCGCTGGGCGATTGTTACAGTTTTCCTCTTTTGTTCCATATTTCATTCAGAATGCTCAGCGAGAAGTGTCGTTGTCATCGAGAAGTGTCGAAGGTGAGAGGTTATGAAAGGTGATTCTGAATGCTTGAAATTCTGAAAGCATGTTTTAACACTTTCATGGAATTGTCGGTTTCATTGTAAACAAAAATTAGTGTCGGTTTCAGGGCATTGGTATAGCTGGAAACCATTTCAAGATACTCCACGGGGCTTGAAAAATTTTGTCGGTAAAGGCGGATTTCGTTATAAGCGAAGTCGGTATAAGCGGTCTTCATTATCATTGGAATAAATGGGTCAAAAACGGGAACGTAATTTTTTATCACTATACGCGGATTATCGTTACACCAGGAATCGTTATAAGTGGACTCCACTGTACCCGGATGCAAGGTCCTACCGATAGGTAAGGGGGCGCAATATCAAGGATAGGTACAGCATTTTTTATATGATCTGAAAACTAACTTTTGAGTTCGTACCTTTCGATTTCCGTTTTCTAAAGTTTCGCGGTCTTGCCCTTGTAACACGTTAAACCTCTTGTGTACTATGTTTTATGCATGCATCGTCTACTTTGCGTACATTAAATCCAGAGGAAAGCCTACAGGAAATGAAAAATATAATAATAATAAAAAAGAAACATTGCAAAGATTGACGTAGTTTACCCAAGGGGAGTGGGGACAATTGTAACGCGAAGCAGTTGAAACAAAAATGATAGTTAGCGAGCTACTGGTATCTTTTTAAAAAAAATGTCTTAAATAACGTAAAGTAACTGACAAAGAAACCGTATTTAAAAGAACAAAGGTCATATAAGCTAATATATTTTCGCTATTTTCTACCGAAAAAGTGGTTCTCTTTTTCCACTATAATATTCCGTATAAGCGTCGACAAAAATACAAAAATATTTCAAAGTTAAGTACCAGTTGTAGAACAATACGTTACAAGGCTAGCCACCAGTTTAACTAAAGTGATTTCACATGAGGCGTACATACAACAAGCTATCAACGGTGCCTGCTGAGGTACGAATATAATCGACGCGTTTTCTGATTCCAATTGTAGCATGCAAAAACGCAATCCGCCTTCTACTACAACCCATTCACACACCGTATTGGAGTTTTCTTGCATATTTGTCAATGTTCGACTTCGCAATCACTCCTCGACCTGACTTTTTAAAAAACTACTGTTTTTGTTAGCGTGAGTTGTGTTCGTAGCTACACCCGTTCTGACTGTAATTTAACAATTCTGTCTGATTGACACAATGGGAGTTCACTGTAGTTTATCTGCAAAATGCATCATTTAAAGTACTATACATGCTAAAAAATGCTTCCTTTCAATACGTAGAAGACTTTTATTTTAATCTGCTCCAACAAGTCAATGCATTTCAAATACGGAAATACTTACGAAGTGGCCACATCAGGGCGCTCTGTGCTTGTTTACACACTAGTTCGGGGATTTTGATTTTCCAGTGAGAATGCTTAAAGTCAGTAAAAGAAAACAGGATAAAAATAAGACTGTGACAGCAATTTGATCGTTTGTTGCTTAGATTCTCTGCCTACACGGATACCGACAAAACGGTAAGACTTTCAAAGACAAACTAGGATCACTGAGGAAAATTTTGAAAAAACATGCCGAGGTAGTCTTTGTATCTGCCCCGCATACGTCGCATCCCTTGCCGGTTGAAAATGCGACGGAACCAGCAGTCCCGCTTGAAGGTATTCATTTCCTTTCTAATAATAAAAAAATTAAAATGAAAGACAATTTGAGGATTGGGGCGAGTTTCTGTTTGTTTTTTCTTGTTAGATCAGAAGGGTTGGTGGTACAGCACAGAACAGCATACTTTTAATTCGCATGACAAAACAGACTACTGTTATGGGTTCGAAGAAAGTTTATGCCTGATCGCGAAAACCGTTGAAATCGAAGGACCCTTCGATGGAATACTAGGTTTTTCCCAGGGCGCCTGTTTCGTTTCTATACTGTGTCATTTGCAGGAGACCAAAGGTTAGTTAATAGTAGTATATGTTAATAATAATATAGTAAAGAAAGAAAACACTTTCTTTTTTATTTATTGATTTATCTTAATAGAACTGCCATTTTCTTTCCGGTTCGCAATTATGATCGCGGGCTTTAAATCAAGACTTGGCCCACATCAGAGTGTTTACTCAACTCCAGCCCGAATTCCAACCTTGCATATAATCGGAGAGACAGATCGGATTGTCGAACATGGTATGTAAAGCAAACGCATGCGCGAGCGGTAAATGAGAGTATACTCCTGGAATGAGTAAGAATCCGTGAGTCTATAGAATTATTTGGAAGAACGAAAAGTCCCTGTAATTTTTTCCCTTACAATTTTTAGCAGAACTGCAGTTACACTATACAGTTATATTTGCACATAACATTATTTATTGAAATTTTATATTATTCTTATTAATTTATTGTACTTAAATCTTATCAATTTATTTTATTTAAATCATATTAATTTATTTTACTGGATACACGAATACTTGTAGTATTCACATTTCAGATAATTAATACGTTCAGTAAGTTGTATATACGAGTATTATCTGTAATAATGGGTGCTGTCTGTTCGCAAGTACAAAGAAAACTGAAATTTCGTTCATTCTGAAATTCTAGAGATGAGTGAAGAACTAGCGACACTTTTCCACGAGCCGACAGTACTTTTCCATCAAGGTGGCCATTTCGTCGCCGCATCATCCAAAGAAAAACCTGCCTACATTGAGTTTTTAGATCGCTTTATCTGAAAAATACATGACTTCAAGTTATAAGTCGCTTTAAGGTCTTGGATGGAAACTTTTATTTGGTAGGAGGAACAAAACGGTTATCAGAGAGAGTTAGATTCAGAACATGTTTATTTGAACCACCAAAATTATACGTAAAAATAACTCAAAAATTCTTGGGGGAGAGGGTTGTTCATTTGGGCGCGAATCAAAAACTGATGTTAAGCCTAGCCTGTACATGAACACTTCAAATTAGAATCCTAGTGCCGGGAGAAGTGCCGCTGAAAGCTTCCAATTTTCCATGCACAACTTCCCTGAAGTTTTTACGACGAGTTTTGCTCGTGGCTTGCCTCCTGCGGCTTCATAACGTCGGGCAACTCGGGTGGAGTGGATAGAGGAGTGATATCCAAAGCTTCAAAATCGCCACTATCCATTCTGTTGAGAAAATAGACAGTGTTAGCAAAATCTAAAGTCCACACTGAAATTGAAGGAAATAGGACTACCGGTAGGCTAAGCCAACACTGGCTGGGCTCTGTGCTCTTGCGGTAACGGATGTCAAGCCATAATCCGAAAGAGTGAGATGATCTTCCATAACACGTTCGTCTTTATACAATCTCTGATTTTCAGGCGCTATTTTCGTGATCCCTAGCAAAGATTCCCGATAAACACCATTGAGTAATTTGTTGAATTATTTTATCTACCTTGTATAATCTTCTTCAGTTCTAAGACAGGTGTAGTTTCTTTTGCATCCGTAAAGATCGTAACTTTCTTCCGCCTAATCATTAAGAAAACATCCTAGAATGCAAAACAACAAAGACGGTTACAGGCGTCTCTTCTAATGTTCATTATGACAAGGTTACCATTTCCAAAAGCGATAAAAGTCCCCTCAACAGAGGACACAATGCTTGAGCTGCAGGTTAAACCTAAATTTTCGATTATATTTTCGAAAATTTTATATAACTAGATACTGAAACGTGTTGTCACCCTCTGCGATATATTGACAACAGCTCCGTTGTGGTCAACATGCAAAATCACGCAGTGAATGTACCCAGTGACACCTCCCGGTAGATCGTGAATATATCCTTACATCGCTTGGTATCACTTAACAAGCAAAGTATCGATCATTTGTCGTGCCAACTTTTTCTATCGATATCAAATGTTGCTATAAATCTGGACACAACGTGCGTTGTAGTTTCTCTTTGGTAAAGCAATTGCGTGGGTGAGGTGCACCTGAAGACCGAGTAGGAAAATTTAGTCGCAACTCAGTTTTTTTTCTCACCGAAGACATGTCGAACTCTTTGAGGTATACTACAGTGTTTACGTCTTCCTATATCGAAGCGGTTTATCAAACTAATCAATTTAACTTCAATTTTTTCTCATATTTTTAAATATAGTGTGTACGTTTTTCGTATATCGAAGCGCTTTATCAAACTAGTCAATTTACCTTCTATTTTTCTCATTTTTGTAGTTAATCTCGTATTTTTCTTTATTTTAGAGAGTCAATGATAATTGGAATGTGCAATCCTTTATTGGATATCTCAGCCAATGCCGATAACGCCTTCTTGGAAAAGTACGAACTCCTGCCTAACAATGCTATTTTAGCCGAAGCCAAACATAAACCGTTGTACGACGAATTGGTAGTCAAATTCCCTGTCGATTACATTGCGGGAGGCTCGGGACAGAATGCCATGAGAGTAGCGCAGTGGGTTCTTCAGAAACCGCAAGTTACCGTCTTTATGGGCTGCGTTGGCAAAGACAAGTACAGCGGGATTCTGGAAGAGAAAGCCCGCGAAGATGGTGTAAATGTACGCTACCAATCGACAGACAAAGAACCTACCGGTAAAGTCAAAGTGAGATGCAATTTCCTTTCTAACCAAACTATATTATTTTCTTTACAGGTACGTGTGCGGTGTTGATTACTGGAAACGGAACAAATCGGTCGTTATGTGCAAACCTCGCCGCTGCCAACTGCTTTACCAAAGAGCACATTGAAGTGCCAGACAATAAGGCTTTGATTGATCAAGCCAGCTTTTACTACATTACAGTACGAAATGCGGATTTAAATATAGTGTATTGTTACTATATATTAAATATTTCTTCTTGTTCTGACGACTTTGTAGGGCTTTTTCTTCACCGTTAGCCCTGACACGATCATAAGCATCGCCGAACATTCCCATTCAAACGAAAAAACATTCACCATGAACTTGAGTGCCCCGTTCGTCTCACAGTTCTATAAAGAAGCGCTTATGCAAGTCTATCCGTACATCGACATCGTCTTCGGAAACGAGACCGTAAGAAGCTTTTATTAACGCAATAACTGCCCTGCAATTCCTACACAAAACCAGACCTCATCCACTTTATTCATTAACTGTAGACCACTTATAGACATCGGGGAATATTGCTGTGACTCTTGTCGTAAAAAATCCAATCCAATTCCTTCCTAGCACTTAATACGTTTGCATGTTTGGCACTGCAAATATTGAAGTCCATGAGTTGAAAATGTCGTAAAACGAAAGAGTGAAAATGTGTATATAGTTAACAACAGTTGATAATTTAAACTTATTATTGCGAGGAGCGCAGCGAACGCGTCCAAGCGCAGTTTTGTTTTTTTTAAAGCTTTCGTTAGTACTCGTACTCATTGTTATCTTTTTACTATTTAAGGACTGACTTATTTTTCATTTATTTATTTCTATTTACTTGTTTCGTATTATAGGAAGCACAAACCTTTGCAAAGGAAATGCAAATGGACGTCAACCCGGGGGACATAAAAGCCGTTGCATTGAAAATGGCGGAACTGACTAAGAAGAACGAGAAACGAAGCCGTTTAGTAGTTATTACTCAAGGCAAAGATCCCGTCCTTGTTGCACAAGGTATCCATATCTTAAAATAAACGAATGTCTAGTTTATAAACTAACGTCTACATATTAGACGGACAAGTACGCGAGTTTCCCGTTGAGAAACTGGAAGCAACAAAGATTGTTGATACAAACGGAGCTGGAGATGCCTTTGTCGGAGGTGAGCTAGATTCTTATTATTTCGTATATTAATTATTCAGTTTTATTTATTTATTTATTGTTATATTTTATTTCTAATTATGTCCTTTTTTATTTTCCTTTTAATTTTATCAATGCATTATTATTTGTTTTTCTCCAGGTTTCTTGGCTCAGTTGGTGCAAGGTAAGCCTGTAGAAGACTGCGTGAAGTGCGGAGTTTGGGCTGCTACTCATATAATTCAGCGAGACGGTTGTAATTTTGACAAAGAATTGAAATTCCAACAATAAGTTGTTTCAAATGTCCAAACAAGGTTTTGTTTTTATTTTATGTGCCTTATACAAGTACTGTACTTTACAATCAATTTCGAGTCTTGCTCTCATTTGCTAAACTCGTTATAAGCTGCAAAATTTCTTTCCGCTTGTGGTGAATATTAGGAAACCGTGAAGATTCTGCCCATGCTTCCAGATCTTGGTTGATTTTTATAGCATGTAAAATAGTCTCTGCATTGGCTATTACATGCACCCCGCAATCGTATCCGTTATTTTGCGAAGGGCAATTAAGCTCTCTTACATCAACGCTTGGTAAAGCAAGGTATCGAGCCATCTTTGTTGCAAGTTTCTTGGCGGTGCCTTTGTTGTACCCTGAACTCGAGTCCAAATGGAAGAATCGGCTTCTCTCTTTATCCCAAATCATTAGACTCCAGTGAGATCCACCCGCGTTTTCCAAATCGAGCGAATCATTGACCACCATGAAACAAAACGCGTAAGCCTTGAGTTCTAGTGGTTCCAAAATTGCTGGCAACATCCCAGGATCAGACAGCTTAATTAACTGAGTTACTTCTGGGCTGAGGAACAACACTCGTTGGCTGTCTTCTAATTCAGGGAGCTTTACATGTTCGAGGTATTCAAAATAAAAGCCGATAATATTGTCGTTCAACCAATAGGGTCCCTTTAAAAGCTCGAGATCTGATTCACGTAGCAGTGAATTATAATAATCCAGGACGAAAGACTTGGATTTAGGCATTTTGTTGGCAAGGGAGAATAGCCAGTTGAAATTTCGCGCTGTTTGCCGGCTGGACGAGCCTAGCGCCAGCCGACGTTGATCGTGCAATTGATATTTCTGTCTGCAAATTTCAGAGAAAAAAATCAGGAATAAAGAAACAGGCAAGTTTCACAAGCTCTGTTACAATACTTATGTTAGTAGGCAGTAATCACGGATAGGCTGCCTGGTTGTGTTGTCACTTTGAAAACAATTGGAAAGGTCAAGATTGCGTTTTATTTATCCTTAAACTGTTTATAGGCGTGGTTTGCGACGTAGATGACCCGCGCTTTTTAAACGTGAAACATGCGCATCCAAGCGTTTACTCGCCTAGTTTGGCAACCAGTTCGACACATGTCCAGTGCAAATGCCAGCGGATATGGCGCTTCAAATCCTGCCACCAACAATAACGATCCAGAGAAAGGGCACGGCGTAGAAAAGATTAATCCGATCCAGGAAGTCCTTGTCGAAGAAATTGGCAACAAGGGCGTTATCACGTTAAACCGTCCCAAAGCTTTGAACGCATTGACGTTGTCGATGATACGAGCGATTCATCCTGCGCTTTTAAAATGGGACAAGAGTGACCGATCTATGATATTTGTCAAAGGCGCTGGCGGCAAAGCCTTTTGTGCAGGTTTGTGAAGAACTTCGACATTGTCAACTACCTTTTGACATTGTTGATATCTTTTTATTTTCAGGTGGCGATGTTAGAGCTGTGGTGGAATCGGCACGGCAAGACTGTAGCTTGAAATCCGATTTTTTTCGTGAAGAATATCGTCTGAATTACTTAATCGCGTCGCTGACGACGCCTTATGTCGCCCTCATTGATGGAATTGTAATGGGCGGCGGCGTGGGTTTATCCGTTCATGGAATGCATCGCATCGCTACGGAGCGAACCATCTTCGCTATGCCAGAAACAGCCATTGGCTTCATCCCTGATGTGGGTGGAACGTACTTTCTGCCTAGGTTACAAGGCAAACTGGGATTATTTTTGGGGCTAACTGGATATCGATTGAAAGGTAACTCCTACTCTTTTTCTTCAATCACCGTTACTCAGAGCTCCGACGAACATGACAAACGAAATGTTACTAACGACAAACGTATTTGCTTATTTTAATTTTTCGAGCGAAAAACAGCCAGCGAAATAACCCCTACTTATTACTGTAACGCCATCTAGCTGCCGAAAATAATTAATCAAAGATTGTAATAAGTTCCGTTTTGTTATTTAAAGTTGTGATTCTCTATAGGTGGCGTTTCAGAATGAGCGTGAGCCACTCGTTTTTTTTTAGAATTTCAGCGAATGAGCGATTGGCTCTCAAAAGTATGCGATGAGCGCTCTTAAAAGAAAACGAACGATCTGCATTTCTGCCATTGTCTTGATAAAAAGCGTTTTATTTCCTAGGTTTGGACGTGTATCATGCCGGGATTGCGAATCATATCTTAGGCAGCGAGAATCTCATATATTTAGACGAAGAGTTGCTTTCCTTGAAGCCCAATCCCCAAACTCTCGATTTGGAGCGTTCGTTGGGCATGTATACTAAGAATTTTGTAAAACAAGGGCCGGCTTTCTCATTGGCGCCGCACATGGACTTGATCAATCACTGCTTTGCAGCACCCAGCGTCGAAGAGATTGTGAGCGAGCTAACCAAGGATGGATCGAGCTTTGCTAAGCAAGCACTGGATTCGCTGAGGAAAGTGTCGCCTACGGCGTTGAAGTTGACATTGAAAGCCCTGGAGGAAGGGAAAAACAAAAGTTTAAAAGAATGTCTAGAAATGGAGTATCGATTGTCCCAGCGCATTGTCGTTTCGAATGATATGTACGAAGGTAAGTTTTCATTACGCTCTCAAAAATGTTGTATAATAAAACGCTTGTTTATGGTATTCTAGGGGTCAGAGCACTTTTGATCGACAAAGATCAAAATCCCAAATGGAAACCTAGCCGGCTGGAAGATATTCGTGAAGATCTTGTGAACTCGTATTTTGAGGCGCTACCTCCTGAGCAGGAATTGGTGCTCTGAGTTGCACCCTTATTTTGTTAATTTTGAGAATAGTAATAGACCAATCATGTTTTATGGGAACTTCTAATTTTGTAATGAAGAGTAGAGAATAATTATAAATTTATGTAAACGACCAATCGATAAGCAGAGAAAAAAAGTAGTTTACGTTTTTCGGATTTTTGGGCCCAGGTTCACGGAAAACTTCCTTGAAACGAACCAGTGACGGGTTAGAAGTTGCTCATACTCTTTAATGATGGCTACTTGAGCTTCCTCTAAATTTGACCAGATATATCTGTGACAATTTACCAAGTCATGTCTCCGGAGCTTATGAAAATGAGTCAGAATATTCAACGTCTCTATTAAACAATGTTTAAGAAAAGAGTAGATCAACGGAAAAATAAGAAAAAGTTAGTAAGGTAGAACTATGAGATAAAATAAATGAAAGAAAATAAAAAATACAGTGGAGTCCGCTTATAACGATGGGCTCAGGGACAGGACAGGAATTATCGGTATGGGCGGATTATCGATATATCAGGACTTGCCTATACATCAAGCCGAGAACCAGCAATGAAATAACAAGGCGTAGTGACATTTGTATTATGGTTTTAATATTTCTGGTATCACAGACTGATATATACCAAACTGCTTTGCAATTGAGTCTTGCGTTTGATTGTTTTTTAAGTATTGTAAAAACATAATTTTCACTCGCTATCCAATGTCCCAAAAAATTGCATACCAACCCCCTCCAACCCCACGAACCAAAATCCTGGCTACGGCCCTGCACGGTGCTTGAACATTTTATCAGTATAAGAGAAGTCGGTATAAGCGGACTTCATTATCATTGGATGAATAATGGGACCAAAACGGACCGTAATTTTTTAAATACTACACGCGTATTATCGTTATATCAGAAATTGTTATAAGTGGAATCCACTGTATAATATTGTAAACAGTAGTGGTAAAAAAAAGTGATCTAAAAAGAGGCACAGTGCACAGGTTACGGCCTTTCACTGCTGAAGGCTATCTTAGCTGACTACGCCACTGGCTTCTTAACCTCAGAGGGCCGTATTAATGAACATGCCAGCATAGAGGAAATGCTCACGCTGGGTGTTTCAATAAAAAGTCATTGTTCTTTATGCCCTTCCCATATTTCAACACCCGAAGTTGAAACTCACACGTTATTACCCGTAGGCGACACTCCTGGACTTTCCTTCCTGGGGTATATTAGAACGAAAGTCATGCATCTGACGTCACTACACAGACTCCACCCTTGTGACGACGACAGTCCCGCCTATTGCTGTTTACCTGGATGTGTTGAGTGTTTTTCCTGGTGCGAAATGTTTTCTAACAGAAGCCAAAAGCCAGGCAGTTAGATAACATTGATAAACGTCAAAGCTTGTGCTTCGAAGTGTTTGATAAGAACTTAAAAAAAGTCCGATCGTCAGTTAGTGTCGACATTTTCATTGTTAGCTGTCGTGACACGGCACGGACCATGGCCGAGTACTTCGCACTCGTTGCAGTGTTAAAGTTCCATTTAGTTTTCTTTCTTTTGACAGCTAGCTGTAGTGCAGCGCCTACTGCAGTTCCCAATGTTCCAACTAATTCATCTCCTGCCAACAATAGCACCGCGGCTGTTAAACTGGAGACCGAAACAGATCTCAACTATTTAACCAGAAGCAAAGCCAAGTGCTCCCGGTTTGAGCCCCAAGTTGTACTCGACTTTTGTAAAGACAAAAACAACTCAATATGCGAGTTAGCTATGACGTTAACGAGTTTTGCTTGCCAAAAATATCCCGATTCAGCCGTGCCGGACGCCGTTAAAATCAGCGAGGAAAATGGCAATTTCTGTGACGAGCTTAGGAGCGATACGACGAGGCAACTTTTGATTATACTTAGACTGGACACTAAATCAATGCCTCTAAAGTTGAATCCTAATGATCTTAACGACATGAAAGACAATTGTGACAAGAGGTGCTCCGATAACGACCAGTTATGTCGCAATGCCTTACACACATTTAGACTCCTAAAGACGTATTTTGTAATGTCAGTAACTCCCACAAGTTCTGTTGCACCCGCAAAAGAAATTGATTTGCCACCAAAGGCTGACAATCCTGTCAGCTCACCTAAGACAACCGGTACTCCGGGCCTTGAGAGCAGTACGAAGGAACCAAGCAAGTCGAGCAATTTCTCCAGTAATACTCCTGTTCCCAAAGTTGACATCCAGTCAACTTCCAATGTTCAGAAACCAAGCAGCGAATCTGTGATGACGTCTTCGTCGGTTGCCGCTATCGGCGACCAAACGGCTTCGTCATCCATGAGTCCGTTTGTTCCCAGCGCCAATGCGGAGATACTGGGCGAAGACCCGGAATACATGGAGCCGCCGATGCCGGAAGTGCCCCTGACGAAGGAAGACGACGAAGATCAGCCCGTTTTGGAAGACAAAGAAGACCAAGAGCAGGCGATTGACCGTGATGACGATTTGGATGATGATCAGCTCGCAGATCCCGATCTGACGCTGAAAAATGAGGCTGCGGCTCCTGCATTGCCACCCAAAGACGTTGTACCGGATCGCGTAGCAGGTATCGACGAGTGTCCTTGACTCAGAGTAGAAAAGTAAACCTGTTCTTTTTCTTTAGAACCACACATGAAGACGTCCACGTACGCTATCGGAGAAACAGCCGAGGATACACACTTTTTTGTGTATTTTCTTGTAGCGTTGGTGCTCACGGTTGCGGGTTATTTAGCCTTCCATAATAAACACAAGGTAATCGCGAATCAACGTAATTTCTCGGTAGTTTTACTTAATTTTCTGTCTAATTTACCGTTATTTTAATTTCTTCGTTTATTGGATTTTACCATAATTTTCTCTTTAATTTTTAGGTATAGTATTCGGTATGAATTAATAGATCTATTCATTTGCTCATATTTTATTACTTCCCGTTTCAGATTCTCGCGCTTCTGTTGGAAGGACGACGAAGACGAGTGACGAGTACGAGAAGTGGGCGGTCGGCTGCTTACCGGAAGTTGGATAGCAATTTGGAAGAAGTGATGACTTCTTCTAGAAAAGCGGATGCCAGTGATGTCATATATTGAAGACTGCTCTGGAAGGCCCTGAGCAGGTTATTTATTCATTGAGTTTGTACACACTGTAATGGGACTACGATTCCAGCGTTTTTCTCCCAGCAATTGTTGAATATACTACAGGGCTTAGCGTTTTCTTGTTGCCGAAGGAGAAAGTTAAAGGATTGTTAAAGGAAAGGAAAAGGATTGTTTGCCTATTCGCGTATCTAAAGTTTTCGGTAGAATGGCCCTCAACTATGAAAGTGTGATAAATCCATCTTCAGGAATACTTTTTTGCAATATATTTCTTGCTTTCCTTTTAGGCTTCCTTAACAAGGCCTTTGTAATTTTTCCGGGTGTTTTTCCACAGCACGAGATAGAGCATAATACATGGTGATTTTGTGAACTTGGGAAGTTTTCAGTTGAAAGTTTTTTTTTTCCTCGGTAGAATGAGGTTAATATACTTTGCTTACGTTGCAGCACATTCAAAGTAATTATAGTTTCATATACTGGACACACAATGAGCGACAGAGGCATAAATACACCGTTTTCGATTGTTAACATAAGGAGAACCGTCATTTGGACCCACCGATGGCCGTCCGCATTCCGGGCAAGATGGTGGTATCAGACAAGTGACTTGCACATTTTATAGTAACTTGGCCTTTATTGTCTCAATATGACATTCTATTAGACTATACTCATATGAAACAAAAAGTATAATGGTTTTAGATCACAAGCGCTTCAAGGAATAACATCCGCTCAAAAATTAGAATTAAATGTAAGTGGTTGTACGACTATGGCGTCATCCAGCGTTCGTGATAGGAACTTCGACGCTGTGGTTCAAACTCGTGTTTCGCTCACGTACCAACCAATACGTTAGCATCTCACCTTTCCCCTATCAAAATCTAATTAAGTATGGTTTTCTTTAGCCCGGTCCTACAACAATACTTTGACTGCAATTGTTCCCCGTAATTCAGTATCAAAATTTGCCTTCAAATGCGTACGCGCGGCGTGTGAAATATGAACCTTGCCGGGCTTTATATACACAGTAAAAATGCTAATAGTTAGTTAATTTGCGTGACATAAGGCAGATGCCGATTTACCAGCGATGACGTTTGCATTCGTGCTGCAGTATTGACCGTATCTCCAAATAAACAATATCGAGGCATTTTCCTTCCGACCACGCCTGCCACGACGGATCCCACATGAATACCTAAACGCGAAGAAAGGGAAATGGCCCCAGAATGTCACGCATAACCCATCCAACGTAGCCAGCAGTCTATAAAGATCCTGGCTCTTACCTATTTTGAGCCTGACTTGCATTCCTTGCGGTAATCCCTCCATGGTTTCGCCGACTTCACGAATTGCCAGCGCGACACGCGCAACGTCCCTGGGATGCGTGTCGTTCTCATCCGGAGCACCGCCCACTACCATGTAAACTGCCCCCACCGTTTCCACCTAATTTAATCGATACAAATTCATTCATTAGGCACGCTGCTTCAACTGGAGAAATTTGAAACCTGACTTTGTAAACTTTGTGTTCGTCCACTATGGCGTCAAAACGGGAAAAAACGGCGTTCAAGCATGTCATAGCATCCCAGGCATTGGACTCGGTCATTTCACTAAATTGAGCTAGCTCAATGAAGAGAATTGTCACGAAGCCGAAAGACTGGCAAGTGTCCACGGGATCGATGCCGCCACGAAGCTTGTCCGCCACGGATTGGGGAATCATTGAATACAATAACCGGTCACCGCGCTGCTTCCAAGAATCTTGTAATTCGTACAAACCCTGCAACTCCACCGAGCGCTTCTCCGCGTTTTCGTACATATCTTCTAATCTGTACAATTGTGGTGGTAGAAATAGCATTAGACCTGACAAGTCTGAACAAATCCTTTTTCGTAATTTCTACCTTTCCTTATTTTCATGTATAGTTATTTGATTATTGCTTTTTTTTAACATACTTTTTCTATATTTATTTCTTTTTATTTCCTTTCGTTCGTTTTATTCGAATTTTATTTGACTTTATTTTTTTCCTTTTACTTAGATTTTATTAGATTTTTTATAACTGTTGTATATTGTAATTTTGCGTGATTTTAATTATTCTTATTCTTTAAGTTTAGTAGATTTTATTTATGTTTAAAGGAATATCTTGCCTGGAATTGTGCTGCCAACCGGAAAGAACCATTTCTCTGCCCAAGCCATGGAGACTCAAATCGTTCACGTACAGTTTTAGATCGATCATGTCTTGCAGATTGTTTAATCTAGAGATATCCAAAATGAACATAAGCTAGAAATCCAGTGTTCCGGATATTTCAGAAAAGATCCGATCATTCGACCGGATCAACGGTACCTCAAGAAGTTGCAAAAATCGGATCGAGCTTCCGCGGGAAAACTCTGATCTGATCAGCCATACGTTGAGAAGTTTTTTTTTTTTAGTCTGCTAAGGTTGTAAATCGCTATCACAGACGAAAGTATCGATTATTCAGCCACTACATCTATATGGCTTTATACAGAGCATTTAAGTCGGCATTTCACGGTATTTCAGATCAAACGTTTGAGACAACTTTCTGCTTAGATTATATCGAGAAGCACTGGACAATGATCTATAATGATCTACGCTATGATAAAATAAAGATCCGGAACACTTGTAGATATGCAGCGTGTCTCGAATTCGGAACTTACAAAGGATTGCAGACGAAAAAAATGGCGTCCCAATCGTCAAGATAACGCATTTGACCCAGCAATAGAATACGTTTCTTATTCTGTTGCTCTTCTTGGTCAGTCGATTCAGATTGTGGCCCAACTTCCAACTCGCAGTGCACTTTTTGCAAGTAGTATATCTATTATAAATAAAGGAGCTATTGAAGGGGATTGAAAAGATCTTAGTTGTATCGTACATTGTCCCAGGTAATGGGCATTCGTGGTCTTCGCATGCGAGCGATGGAATTGACTTCCTGTCCAATGAAGCTATCGCTGGAGAACATCTCGAGGATTTGTTTCCCGGCCGCAATAATGTGAACGTTTCTATCGAAGACGAGCGCGAAAGGAAATAGCTGGAGTAGAATTCCTCTGGGAACGCCTGGTAAATCTCGGGGCCCAATGCTGCTGGAGTTTCTTCGCTGCGAGAGGTAATCCGTGTTGTCAAAGTACAACCGGAACTGCATATGATGGGTGGACTCGTTGCCTTCCATTGACACGGACGATTTCTTATTGATGAGCTGCACTCTCAGCGTAATGTTATAAAAGTCGTGCGCAATTTGAAGCAGCTGGCCTAGTACACATCGCTCGTCACGAATGTACGAAAACATATTACACACATGTGGAAGTTTTCGATTTATTTCAGGAATTAAATCTCATTATTAGCATTCAAGTTAAAATTTCACTTTTTAGACTTCGTTCTCAGGTTTCATTATTAGTTCGGGATGGAATCGTAATTTCTCTACCGAATAGTACGTTTATCTTTAAACTTGGCCTTTGGGTTTAAATTTAATGTTGGTAATTATCTTAAGTTTGGATGTAATCTTTCTTGCTCGAGTGAATATTACTTTTATATTCAAACTTACACTTTCGATTTAAATTTCACTTTTAGGTTTAGTTTGAAGCTTGGGATTGATCTTAATTTTTGGGTTTATTCTTAGTTTACGGATTTAATTTGCGATTTTCGAAAATAGGAATGGCTTACCCACGAGGTACGTTTCGAAGCCTTGTCTGGTAGTTCGGTAATTAAGTACCACGCCATCCGCGAGCTCTTCGGACACGTACATAGAGGGGCTTCGCATCTTAGGGTAAATGAATCTCATTTGGGAATGAATGTTATCGATCCCGTTTAGGAAGTCACAGAAGTAGCGGCCGCAAACCTGGCACAAATGTCCTTTGCGTTAGTTTGGAACAGTTTACTTTCCGTTGGGGATAAATCATGGTTTATGGCGAATCGATAGCTGGCCAACCGTACCAGAATCTTGTAACTTTTTTGGGAGTCACACGGTTTTCTTTTCTGCTCTAGACAATGGGGGAGATGAGGTACAAATACCGCTTGTCTTTTTTTTTTTAGCAAGATTGTTCCACACTTGATACGGAAGGAATCATATCCTTTTTCGTGACATGTACTTTTCATGAAAAAGATTATAATATGCTGAAAGCGTTTCTTTCTAAATTACTGAGTCCTCAGTTAGTTCTGTGTTGAATCTAGTGTCGTGAAACCTTCTTTTTTCAAAAGGACTCTCAACACCAAAATACCATCGTGTAATTCAGTACATTACGGGAAATTAATTAACCTTTTTTTTGGTTCCTTTTGCTAATTTGGAATTAAGGAATTACTGATTTGAAATATCAAAGAGTTTTCACAGTCGTATATTGATATATAAATTTTCATGGTTAGCAATCATGAATATAAGCGCCAGCCAGCTTCCCCAACGGAAATTCTTCAGTGCGGTCAACAATTAATTTTCGAACTCTGCGCTGTAGCGTGCAGACCCAGTATATTCGATTCTTGCCCGCGCTAGGACTAGTTCATCTTACTAAGCTACCCACAATTCATCTCATGTAAAATCTCAACAATGAAATCAAATTGCGTCTGCGAGACATCAGTGACTCTTCGTGTCTTCTACCCAAAGTTTGCTGCATTTAGCGAGTTTCTTCAGCAGCTTGTTTCCACTGCGATCTGAATACTTGCTAACTAACACGAGTGTTTCCACTAGCTGTGTTACCCATCGTGCCAGTTAAGCATCATTTTAGATTCTGGGTTAACTCTCGCAGATGCAATTACGGCATGTTTCGCGTTGTGAGAGAGTTATGTGTATTGTAAATAAAAGCTGCTATTCGCAAAAACTTATTTTTAACTCGTTCGTTGTCGTTCTCTCGTATTACGTCGCCTCACCTCACCGCGGTATGGGAGAAACACATGTTTAACGCTTCAGGCCATTTCGTCACAATTGCTCAGTATTTCGTTAAAACCTCTCTACAGTAAAGTTTTTAATCATAACTGCCAGTCGACTTCCTTGAGACTTTCTTTAGAAGGTTCTTAGTAAATCTTATAATCAAGCGTGGCAAAATCCAACTTTTTTGCCAGAAAGGCAGTTCTAAAAAGGCGAACCTGAGATTCACTAGAGCTACTTTTATGCATTCTTTTGCAGAAAACAGAATTAAGATCAGACGTTTCGTTTTGGGGTTATCACCTGGGAAATCTCACGAAACTATTCAGGTGATTAATACGAAACTAACCGAGGGATGCTGACCTCTGTTTCCGTCAAGAAAGTTATGGAAACGACGCTTTAATGTATCTTATTTCGGATGTCTAAAAGGCTTTCTTTTTTCGCCGACAAAAAATTGACTCAATTGTTACCCATTTACTAAGAATCTTTTAAGGAAAATCTCGCCGATGTGAACTACCTATTAGGATTCCAAATTGTACGAGTTTTTTTATGAAATACTGAGCAGTTTTGCAATGTAGCCTATGCCGTTTAACACGTAACTCCACTACAGCGTGGTTAGGTGCGCAACGTCTTAGCACTACAAGCAATTATATGATTATTTAACGTTTTCGTCCAGGAAAAACTACGTATTAGTTTCTCATTTTTACAAACCAGTTTTCACAAAGTTCACGTGAATGACAGAATGACAGTCCGGTTAAACGATTTCTAGTCTCACCTGGTGATTAAACTCGATAGCAGTCGTAACACAATTACGTATTGTATGTAACCGTGGAAGTCGGTGTTAGCCAAATATGTATTAGGCTAACTCAACATAGTGTTCAGTTAGCAGTGAAAATACAGCCTACGCCTTCGTTAACTCATGTTTTCTACCAACCATCAGCGTCTGGCTAGCTAACATGTAATTTCAGAATGCGGCACTATAAAACGGCGTTTTTTGTTGGGGAGCGTGAAAAAGGTGGCCAATTTACCTTGATGAATTTGTCGTACCCATGGTGACTAAAGAAACGGACGAAGCAGCGACCAAAGAAGCGTAGAAAGTCCTCGGGCTGTGTTTCCTGAGTAATAGCCACATTGGCACCCGTGGAGATTTCTTCGGTTCTCTGACTGGCAGCGGTAATGGGTCGTTGCAACGAACTACTAACTGCTCGTTTACGAGCGTCGTTGGTAAGTCTCGCTGCCGCGGTGGCCAGTTTCATCATAATTTCATCGGGGTATTGCTGGTGCGTCGTAAACACGACATTCCGATAACCCACTTCTTCCAAAATAGATCGCCATGTATCTTCGCCGTACTCCAACTGCCGGAGAGAAAATTCGGGATTGAGCCACCGATATTCGTAAAAGTGGTGTATACGAGAAAGTGCTGCTAACGCTACTTTTACGCCACTTGTTCCTTTACCGTCGCCCAATGCTTAAACCGTGTCACTTTTCTTTCTCTCCTTGGAACTTGACAAGGAGAGAAAATTAACCGGATTGTATCAAGATCCAGTTTATTCAATCAAGCGCGGAAATGAAAAGGTTCCTGGGTAAAACTACGTTTATGGCCACCACAGAATTAAAAACTTGCAGTGAAACTCTGAAAGCGAGTTTTGTGAAACTCTGCAAATTAAATGCCTTTGAAAATACTGAATAATACATAAATCAATTATCAGAAAGCAAGTTCCGTAAGTTTATAAGTAATTAAAGTAATAAGTAAAACCAAGAAACAAGATAAATAAAAAATGATAAAGTATCAATAATATGATAAGATTTTTCTGAAAACCTTCTTTTTCTTGTGTGCTCTAGAGTGTGCTCTGACAGGTAGTAGTTTGTGAATAAAACATATTTTACAACCAGTGAGCCACAAATGGAAGATTCGGAATAGAATTTGAAAAAGGATCAACGCATACGTGTAGTAAGTGCGACAAATCGTATGGAAAATGCCATCACTGGCAAAAATATTGCGAGAATTGTCGAGAAGAAACGGCATGGACAAGCTTTACAGAAAGATAATTGATACAAACAAAATTGAACGAAAATAGTTTTCATGGACGAGAAATAAAATGCTAGTAATTCATAATTAATCAATAGAAGAATACTCTATCAAAAGATAGTCCGTTATCTTAGCTGCAGCAATGAATAATAGCCATAATAAACATATACAAATAAATAAAATTCAGATCGCAGAAAAAATAAACGCTGTCTACAAAAAAAAAATATTAGTAAATTAAGTGTATTATGATAGATAATAGTGGCCTAGACAATTAAATGGTAAAAATAAACCTTCACAGTACGGCGTAAGGCTTACTTGCAAAAAGTGTTGTACACTCTCCAAGAGCATGCCATACATTGTTGCTTTCGGAGGGGTGATTAACTGGGGTGAACGAGAAATTAATAAGCTGTCAGTTGGGCAAGTTGGGCGAGTTTTCCCGAAAACGAGTTGTGCGGCTGTTTTACCAGCGCCCAGAGGCCAATTTACACTGAAGCTTAGCCTGGGCGCGCGCTGGGATTTGGGATGCTGACGATGCCGATTTGGTCCGTGTATGGAATCGCGCACTTGTGGCCGCGCAGCCAATCGTATGTCATGCCCCGCACTTGAAGACGAAGGCGCATCAAGTAGGCTATTTTCTCCGCTAGCTTGATGTACATGTCCATTAATACGTTGGGGCTTTTAAGTGTCATGATCATAATTGCTTAAGAAAGCTGCTTTTACGACCAGGAATGTACAAGTTCGTGTTAAAGAAATGGGCCATTGCTGTGCATACCATTAGCCTCGGTACTTTTGCTCTTTCTTTGTTTTTGTATATATTCTTTTTTTTGCCGTTTATGGGAATTTATCCACTACCCTCCGGGTAGGGATGAGTCTGGGTGTCTTATCCCAAAAAGGCGTTGATTAGTTTTCCCACGAAAAGGAAAAAGATCGACAGCTCAATATCCGTTCAACTGTGGAATATCCAGAGACAAAACAGAGAAGTTACCATGACAACATTCATCCCGAATCTTTATTGACTTGGTTTGCTTTCTCGCATTTAAGTGTGTTACCAACGTGTGTTTTTTTAATTCTTATTTCTGTCGCCCGGAGTTGGGTTTCTCATGTCAAGCCATGATGAGATAGGGAGTAAACTAATTAGACGGTCTTGTCTAAGAAGCGAACCTGAAATGAGCGTGGGATTCGGGCTTGAATGGCTCGGAATCTCGTGTAAACGTTGGTTATTAAAGAGAAGGAGCTTTTTATTCTATTTCGCTGGGTAGCCAGAATTAGCATATGCAGGATCAACAAATAATAACATTGAAATAACAAGAATTCTTTATGCCATTTTCCTTCCAGCGACAGGTTGGTCCACGATAAAGAATTAATCAGTACATTGAATTGAAACCTGTTTCGGGTAATAACTTGTCCGGGAGGAACGGCTCGATAGACGACCTCGACGAATTGATGTATTCAAGGCTTGTAACGATTGTGTTTGTACGTTTTTTTATGTTTGCTGATTCCCAACATTTGTTTTTTTAGCTAGGAGAGCGACAGACGCTTGACAGATGTACGAGTTCGACTTTTCTTTCTTTGTTTTACCCCTTTTCTTTGATTAAGTATTTTGCTTATCGTGGCAATTAAGCAATTCTGGTATACTGTGTAAGTGTTGGAAATTTGATGTTATTTGAATAACTGAATGATTCACTACATGTGTGAACTTGGCGAGGTTTGATTGGCTCCAGGGTTCGCATCAGTACCTCAAATGTAGAAACTACAGATTTAAACTGCAATTCTGTACAGTGCTAAAAAACTGCATAGGGTAGCGCAGAAATCTTATGAAGTCTCGTAAGGCTAGTTTGTCTTAATTAACTGGCGAAGGGGCATGAAGTTTCTACAATCGTTAGCTATATAAAAAGTAAACTGCAAAGTTTGTAGCAATTTCTTATTTTATTATTCACTACCAGCGTGATCATTTGCACTTTGGCTGAATTTATTATTTAGATAGTGCATAAATAGTACGATCTAAGGTATCCAAGATGCTCCCATTATCATAACATGTTCTCATTTCCATCACGCCGCTAATCCTTTATCCATATTAACAAGTGCTGTGCTCACATTTAGACTTCGCCATTCTTAGAAAAGTAAGCCGGACACTGTTCTACAATTAACCTTTTGTGTGTGTGATATAATTAATAGAAGTAGCTTTTTTGAAATATAGTCGATATCCATTCTGGAATATAATTTCCACTTACTCGAGCTATTAAACTTGGAAGAGCCGGAGAACATCCTTGGTAAATACTTGCGGCGAAACCATGAAAAAAATTATTGATTCCTCATTGGAGATTATAATTAGGCATATCCGTTTTAGTTTCCGTTACTAGTTAGCTTTCTTGTCTCAGTTTTCCTTTCCTGAGAGAACGAAAGAAACTACTCATCCGCACACTGTACTTTGTAGACAATTACAAAGATACCTAATTGGACATTTTGAAATACCCACCAAAAGCTACGCACTTGAAATATTGTCTTTCATATTTCAGTCGTAATTTTGCACTAACAAATAACGTCATATTAAATTTATTCAGGAAAGTTTAAGGATTTCACAATTTATTTTTCATATATAAAATGGTGGATATGGGAGCCTATCTAAACTATTTTCCTCACTATATATACAATAGCGATACTTCCAAACTTAAACACAGCGAAGTTTCAAATTTGCGGTCAGCTTTTCTTGCCGATAAGGATTGGTCCAGACATTTTGCTGTTAAATGGAAGTAAATAACAAAATTAAGTATTAAACCTCTAATGTAGTAAATACAAATTCAGATTGGAATACTGTGCAGTGCTTCAAACAAGCTTTCAGACTTTACGGCAGTGGTTAACATTGTGGCGAAAGCCCATTTGCGGATCACACAATCATTCAAAAGAGGACGTCATGAGGCATCGCTCACGCAACTGCCGTTGCGTTAGCAGTAAGGTGACTGTGGCTGGGGTCCTTTATTAAGAGCACCGTAAAAACTAAATCATAGTCCATCGCTACACTTCCTTATAAAGTGCTTTGATTCCAAATTGAACTATTGCCCTTCGCTTTGTATGCCTAAGATCACTTTAGAGAACTGGTTACTAGATTTTTAAAGAATTGTATAACCTACTTTCTCCTTAGAATTTTTTAAACCAATACTTTCGGTCTGTTGACGATAAAGATAAGAATTAAAACAACAGACCTTTTTCTTGTTGGCGGCATTTCAAGATTCCAGAAGTTGCGAATCCAAAACTTTCCCGTCAAATTTCCCTTTCGTCGAATTACTACTTGTTGGAGGAAAAAATAGCAATTGCACCTTCACGAAGGCCACGAATGTTCTCCCTATAAGATACGTGAAATATCTCATATTTGTATACAATATTTTTTTTTCTTCTATGCCCTTCTTCACTCTTTGTTTGAGCGTTTTACTAAGGTGTTCGATTTCAACAGTTTCCGGGTATCCATCATCGTCCATCATTTATTATTTTGCCCAAATTGTCCTACGTCTCCTCTAGAAAGTAAAAGTGCAATTTACTTTCTCTAGAAAAGACTTCTATTGCCTGAACGGGCACAGTATTGGAAATTTTATATTTTCTATGCATTGCTGTGATGTCCGTGACAGAGCTCCAGCTTTTGTGAAAACTTATGTTTCTAATTTCCCCTTTTTTCCTACAATATTCTAGGGGAGTAGGGGAAAGTAGGGGCGTTGGCATAACGGACAATGGTAACATTCTTGTTCCTTCCTCAGAAGTCCTCACCGCAGATAGTTTTTTAATTGCTTTGTTTCGGCCGTCGGCTCCCATACTTACTACTTATTATATAACAATATTGGATATTGGTATTTAATATCTGAAATATATAAGGGAAATATGTAGAAGTACTTTAATGTCCATGTCTATTTTAGTGACCTCAAATTCCTACGAATGGCCAGAACGTTTCTTTCCGTTACTTTGGGGGTGTTCAAATGTAACACGAATTTCTTTCTTGCTGGGATGTTTGTCATCACCCACTTATTTCTCCTTAACAAATTTTAATGAGACATGCCCGCTATTTGAGCTCCTCTTCATTAAAGGACTTTTTCACCATGTTAGCTACATCTTTTCGGAACTTTTGGCCTACGTTTCACAGCGGCAAAATAGAAAGTTGTGAAACAGCGTATGGATGTGTTAATAAGGTATTTTGGTGCACAGATGGTAGTCCGGTTTTTACGTGGTTCTCAAAAACACGAGTAGTTATTTCTTTTCCGTTCGGATTCAGTGTTTCTCCTTTTACGAAGCTCTAGCCATTTCTTCTTGTATTGTTGCAAATGGAATTAACCGACTGCGTTGCACCATGCCTAAATTTCAGCCGCATTTCATTATATATATTTACTATCACAAACATCTTATGTGATATATACTATAGGATGGATTCCAAAGCACGGTTTCCGATTGTGTTCGTAAGGTATGCTAGTGGAGAAGACGTGGGCAACAAGTGGCAATCGTTGGCGGCTTGTCCACCAGCGCAAGAGAACCATAATTTGGTATACGCCCTACATTTACTACTACACATTTTTTTCTTTTTTTACGAACTTCAACCAACGGTCTTATTGTAACACCACGCCAACGAATAGTTAATTTTCTATCTCTGAGGTAGAAACTCACCGCAATGCCAGAACATGTCCCTGTAATTAATTTTGCGATTTTTCAAGCAGCCGTTTATTTTTGGCGAATTTATCAAAAACTTGATGTGTGCTCCGAGAGAAGCGATGAAAATTTTAACGCATCACTACAGAGTTTATTACAAGTTCCGATATTTTGGTATTTGCATAGACGAACATTTTGACTTGTAGCACAGCTTTGTGTATATTGGGCTTTCATTTTCTATAGCGACAGCTTCGTTCCGAGTTACGAGAACGTTCGCTCGCGTAACGGCCATGACGTTAGCATACGATGAGCAATATACAGTCGACATAAACTTGACAATACAACACTCAGATAACCTAATTTACTATACCAACGTTATACTGCGCCAACCCAGTTAGCAAACGGCCTTCTGCTAAGAACACGGCACTGGGCAACAATGAAAGTATCTATTACGAAAGCCTGGCTACGAGTCACGGAAACCTTCGAGAAAGGGATGACGTGGGCACTGCTCACGCAACTGCCGCGATGCTAACATTCGGACTTTGATTGGGCTCAGTTTTCTTTGAGAGTACTCTACAAAACTTGACAATACAACACTCACATATTCGCTATACCAGCTAATTAACTACACCAGCTTTAAACTGTCACGCAAACGGCCGTCTACTAAAAACATTGCGCAACAATGAAGTTCATTATTGGAAAAGTGTTGTTCCGAGTCACAGAAACGTTCGAAAAGGGAAGGCACGGCCAACGAGGACCGCGAAACTTTAAAAATGCCGACTCGGGGGTCGTACAGATCAATTCGACGTACTGCAAATGGTAGAAACTTCCAAACAATAGACATGGTTATGTGACAGAAGTATTCATAAGTGTTTTGCTGTTACGCCAAATTATTTTTTCCTTTAAATTGAACACCTTACGGCGCTAAAGGCATAATATGTCGATGGAAAAAAGGATTGCGGTGTACTTTTTCAAGTGACCGGGGTCCGCCAGTTTGACATCCCTGGTATATGAAACCGCTCGCACAACTGCCGTGGCGTTAGCATAGGGACTTTGGCTGGGATCGCTTTTTAAGAGTTCTTTGCTGTTATAAAGGTACTATAAATTGTTCATTGCCATGAAATAGCTAGGGTTAAGAACTAGGTTAAGGTTTTACTCGCTGGCCGGGATTTTCTCAGCCGAAAGGCTGCTCCATCGTTGTAAATCCCGCTACGGATCAACAAGTAAGACAACAGGTGTTGGACGGATCTGTGATTAGTCAGAAAGGCTAGGGGAAAGTTGCTTCGTTGGTCAAAGCATGTTACACGCATCGCCAGTAAGCTTCCTAAGAAAGTTTTGAACGCTGTTGTCGTCACCTACGCAATTGGCAGCTGACAACAAAACTGTCCTTAAAAAATCATCCCTAAAAACAGTGTTGTATACAATTGAGGAAAAATTACCCTTACCTTTCATTTTTCTTTTACTAGAAATACGTCATTAGAATTAAGAGTACATGTTCCTTTGAATAAGTAGTTACGTTACAACTACTTTTGGAATATAATGTCTTTAATTGCTTAACGATTACTTTAACTGGAATAATTATTAACGTGTCAAACAATAATTTAATGAGTTAATTTTCATGCTTGGTGAGAAACAGTCTATTACACTTGTATTTGGTAAGTACTAATTATTGCAAATATTTGCGTGTTAATGGCCGCTTAAACATACAAGGAAGTCGGTATGTTGTGTCTATTGACTCAAATTGCGGTCTGTTTCCTTGGTTTACATTGGAAACCAAACTAATTAAGGTTTCGCATACATTATACGTACTGCTGTTCTCAATTTCATAAGATTGTAGACGGATCGAAACTCACTAAAAGTTCAAAGCCGAACAACTCTGTGTAAACATTAGTAAGGTAAAATTGGGAAATATTACTATTAATACAACGAAGGCAACGAGCTATACTAATTCCAAATTCCCAATATAGAAATAACAGTAAATTTTCCAAAGTCAATTGGCGAAACTTATTTCCACTTTTCTTCACTTCCCAAACGTTTCCTGAAATTGGAGCAAATTATAAATATTATAACAATTCCACCTTCGTTTAATTTCAATATTATATTCAGTTACATTATATTTATGTTCAAACGTTCACATGAACCCACAACAAGGCTTTCTTAATACATTTCATGTTAGCCAGTATGATTAAAGTAAAAATTATAAAAAGATATGTCTAACGAGTGCAGTGCAATTGTTTAAACATTAACCGACACTTACACGTTGAAAACTACAAATAGAAAATATTACAAATAATAATACTAATTTCACGATACTTTCGAGAAGTTTAAGAGGATTTCCCACCCTCGATTGTAGGTCCCACCCCCACCCTCAACCATTTTCCACCCCCACCCCCTCTTTTTTACACTGTATACCTTCACCTCATCCCCCTTACCCCTTCTTGTACCCTACATTCCCCTCCCTGTCTCGCCACTTCTAATCAAATGCTTATAAGCATAGAAGTTACAAATATAAGATACGGCAATAGGCGAAAGCCTACGTCGGTTTTCCGGGGGAAAAAAGACTGTCTGGAGCAGCAAAGTTCTGGAAATCGCCACGAAATATTAACATAGTTAATAGCCTAACTGACCCTCTTTTTTGTTTCCTCACCATCTGCCAAGTTCTGGATGTATACAAATGTCCGTGCGAGAGGCAGACACGATTGTTTTATTCAGTTCTCGTAGGCCTTTGGCTTGGACAAATATTTTGATTAATACCAAGAGAAAAGCTATAAAAAGGGGAAAGGAAGACAATGGAGTTTTTTGGGGGGATCTTCTGTCCAGATTCTTGATACACATTTCGACACAGTTAGGTAACGAGTGTCTGTTTGAAGCGATGCGTGACAGGGGCGGTTTGTCGCCATTGCCAGTTTCTCCTCATAATATGCCATAGCTCAGGTAATTCATGCAAGTGCGGTCAAATTTCCCCTCTGGACCGTTCCTCATCGTTTTCTGCGGTTCTCACCGGCATTTGTACGTACTTGACTGATTCGTCTCCTTAAAAAGCCTAATTAAGCCCGTGATCATTTATCCCGAATAATTTCTCATTATTCTATCTATCTTACCTATATTTTTTTGTATTATTTTATATACCAATGACTATTTATTGTCCATACCAATAAGTCTATTATTCAAACATTTTAAAAATTCATTACTTAACATTCCAATACTGAAACAAAAATTTCAGTTCTTAATAACAGATTACAGTAATTTCAGTAAGAATGCACTTTATACTTGCTATGATCGCAATCTTGTTATCATGGAAATAATTACTAAAGGTAATTAGTAACAACAGAGTATTGGAAATGCGGGAGTATTTAAAGAGAATTGAATTAGCAGCGAAAGACGCCAATGGACGCGAGTGCGAAAAGAAAAGCACAAACCAAACTGTGCAAAGTGGCTTATTCCATTCTCTGGGCAAATGCTAACACATGACGCTGTTGCGTAACAGAAGTGAATGCGAGAGACCCATTTTCATCCTGGGGAAGAAACAGAGAAGCCAAATGAACATACGTCGCCAAAGACGTTACGGGCTAGAGAAGTCCACTTTCCCGAACCATTCCATAAACCCAAAGTACAGCACCTAAACCCCGATGTATAAAAAGCCGTCTACACTGGATCACCTTCATCAGTCACCTATTCCTGTTCCGAAGTGAAAACAACTACATAGACCCAGCGTAAGTCACGCAAACACTCCTGAGTGCTATTGTGACGCCATACATTTCGGATTTTATCTAGTGAAGTCGTCCAAGTGTACCGCTACATGTTAAGGATGGCAGCTGGCCTAACCTACATGGTAAGATTTCAGTTATAAGTGGTTTGACCTATCTCGTGTTAGCAAAAGTAACGAAATATCCCAGAGTGAATTATTCGATTAAAAAAAACAAGTCAATAAGAAACGAACAATTAAAAGTGCCTTACTATCGTGCAGTGATCGTTGCAACTACGGTGCAGTAGGCAAGACAGTTACGAAGTTGGAACCTCGTTGAGTTCAGTCCGGTGCACGGCAAAAATAATAATAATCATAAAAAAAATAGGGCGAATTAAGATTCCAGCTTTTTGTAACAGGAATGAATAAGCTTCCGCATTTTTACGATTAAAACACCAAACTGGCAACGTTAACTTGGTATCTATCGTTGACACTTCCTGAAATAAAAATGTAGAAAATTAAAACTGAACCAACAGGATTAAGCAAAATAAAAAGATTCGGAATGCTTCTCCGTAAGACCTAACAATAGATCCATGAAGCACGTCGCGTAGAAAAGTCTTCGTTATAACGTTATTTCTTCGTATTGCTATCTTTTTTGTTTCTAACTTGAGCTACGGCGTCTATCGAGCATATTTCTAGTATTGAGCTACACCATCTGTTGAACACATTGTCAATTTTTTATCTTATAGCTTACCAGAATTATATAGTAGTTCACAGGAGTGCCAGTAGATAATACTTTTCGTTTGTTCAGAAAAAGCTTCAGTTGTATGGTTGAAGTCTATTCAGGACATATTATTCTAAACTTATGATTTAACCATATACACTTTTATTGCATATTTAGAAAGCAGCCTTGGGCGTGTCTTATCTGCCCTTGATTGCGTTTTGCCTGTTCACTGGTATACTGGCACGTTCAACTCAAGGACTGAAATTCGGCTATGAGCAATTCCTTCAGCCGCCACAAACCGGGTCTCCGCGTGTTCTACCAGTCGACAAGCTACCTATGGCTTCAGAGCCCAAAACGAGAGCCAGCCATTCTAACGCTTATGTCGTACTAGTACCGTCCGAAGTACGCGACTTACACCCTGACGCGTCCCAGTATGAGAACTACCATCCCCGGGAACAGTCTTACTGGTCGACGCGTACTTTCGGCCACCGTAGCCTTCAAGAACTCGGCTTCCCAGCGATTGGATCCACAACCAAAAATTATCACTATGATTTCAACTGGAACGACTTAAAGCAACATAAGCGCCCCAAGCGAGCTGCTGCCAAAGTACCGGGCGTCATCGACTCTTTGGCCGATTTGGTAGTGGGGGAGTCTCGCAGGAACGAGAAGCGCCGCACCGAACCTGAACCGAAACGCGATTACAAAGGACAAGCCCAAGAGTACGATGGACCTTACGTTTACACGCAATTGTTCGGACCACCGTACGAGATTGGCTACATCCGCAGTCCTATTCCCAGCAAGCACGTCTATGAAGATTATCTCCAGTTCGTCCGCTCGTGGAGCTCCGGCGCCAGGGAAGCTGTCGACAGTGGAGCGTACAAAGTAGACAACTACCGTGGCGACACCTCTCCCAAAGACGCAGACTACCAAACCAGCACGGGGGCTAGTTACGCACCTAACAAAGAAGACGACTATAAATCCAGTAAAGACACTGATTACAAGACTAAAGACGATGATTACGTCGCTAAACCGGTGTACAGCGCGCCTAAGGAATCCTACGACAGCAAGTCTAATGCCGATTCGTACAGCACTGCGGACAAAGGTTCCTACAAAGCCGTAGAAAGCGACTACAAAAAGGACACAACGTCAGCCTACGAAGCCCCGAAAGCTTCATACACCGAGAATAAGAAGAACGAAGATACTTACAGCAAGAAAGGAGATGATTACGGTCGTGGTTCCAGCTCCGAGTCCGTAAAACCTTACACCGATTCTGGCAAAAAGAGCGACAGTTACGAAGAACCCGCTTACGCACCCAAGCCATCAGCCCGCGAACCGGCGTACGAGACCAAGGCGTCATCTAGCGATTACCGCGAAAACAACAAAGGATATGAACAGCCTGCTGCTTACAGCGCTCCTAAAGCTAGCTCGGCTTACAGTAATGATGGCGATAACAGGAACAACAAAAATAATTATGATACACCTTCCTATACTGAGTCTCCCAAGGCTTACACCGAGACTAAGAGCTACGAAGCTCCTCCTACTTATTCGTCCAAAGCTACCTACGCAGATGACGGTTACAGCGCTAAAGAAACAGTGGCAGCGTACGACACGAAAGCGAAGGGAGATTACGCTACAAAGTCCGTTGAGTCGTCGAAGGGTTCTTCTTACACCGAGAAGTACGAAGCTCCACCTACTTATGTAATGTCCAAGGCCGCTGCTTATGAAGATGACGGTTACAGCCGCGGTAAGGCAACAGTATCCGCGTACGATAATAAACCCAAGGGCGATTCGTATCCTTCAAAAGGCAGTTCTTCTTATAGCGAGTCCTCGAAGGGTTCTTCCTACACCGAGACCAAAAGTTACGAAGCTCCACCCACGTATGTAATGTCTAAGGGCGCTGCATACGAAGATGATGGATACAGCCGTGGTAAGGCAACAGTACCCGTGTACGACGCCAAACCCAAAGAAGACGCGTATTCCTCCAAAGGCAGCTCGTACCAAGAAGAATCTTATTCTACGACACCTTACCCAGCTCTCAAGGCAGTGTACAGCACGCCGTTTTACCCCGTCAAGGAATCGTACGACAAACCCTCGTCGGACGGCGCCAGGTACGACGGCACATCCAAAGCCAGCATTGCCAGTTATGACACTTACGACACCAAAGCGCCCGCCAGCACTTATGAGGTGAAAAATACCGGCTACCAAACCACCAGCTACTCGTCTTCGAAAACCGATGATGGCTACCGCGGCGATAAGTACGACGCTCCCAAAAGTGCATCTTCGTATAGCGACAGCAAGGGTTACGAACCCGCGGTTAGTAAGACCAACTACGACAGCAAAGTACAGTCAAACGACGATGGGTACGGTCCATCAAGGGACAAAAGCTATGAAACATCTAAAGTAACTTACGATGAGGACAAGGCCTACACAGCTCCAGTGGCACCATCTGCCTATAGCGATGACTACTCCAAGCCTAAACCCAACAACGACTACAAAGCCAGCGCTGCAAGTGATTACAGTTCTGGCCCCGCCTACGAGAAGGAATACTCAGCTCCCAAAGCCAGCAGCACTTACGACAATGCTGATACAGGCTACAAGGCTAGTACTGACTACAAGGCCAGTACTGACGACTACAAAGCCCCAGCTACTTACGAAGACAAAGCGTATACAGCTCCCAAAGCTAGCGCAAGTTATGACGGAGATTACGACGCGAAACCATACAAGGCGCCGGAAGTAGTCACATACACCGAAAAAGCGTACTCCAGTGGTTACACCAACGAGTACAAGACGGGTAGTGATTCCCCAGCTTACTCTGACGATTACGGAACCAGCAATGTAAAAGTATCTTCCTATGAAGATAGCACTGATAAATACGCAGCTGGAAGTTACAAAGCGGACGACAAAGATTATGGTACTGACACGTACAGTTCTGAAGTCACCACCAAGAAGCCTCTGTACCCTGTGATCATTGGACGGTACCAAGTAACTGATTCGGATGCTTTCTTGCCATTGGCTGTTAATGGTGGGAAGCCCAGTAGTACTAGCAAGAGCGAAGGCACTTACGTGGAAGGTGGCGCGTACACGGCCAAAGGACCTAATGATGAATATGTCGTGTACTACTTACCTTACGGTCAGCCCTTGCCAGTTAAACTGCGTAAAAGGTCCATCGACAGCTATTACACAACGGGCTACGCGGTAAATTTTAAAATATATTCCGAATTTTGATTTATCTATTATTATTTATATGTATTTTTTGTTTGTAGGTTCCGCAAGCAAGAAATTGGTAACTGTGATCGACGAAGAGCTAACGTTGGAAGCCAGTTGATTACCATGTCCGAATTTGACGCTTTCCTAACTCCTAAATCCTCTCTCCAATCTCCCAGCCTTCTGCAAAAACGTGATACATTTCTGAAAATCACATTCTGTCATGTGAAGCTTGCGCGTAACAGATTTGTGGCATTCCAAGCTCGATTACCAATTTGGTCTTAGATTAAGTGATGCGATACTTAGTTGTATGGATTGAAGGTTGAAACTTGGGAATGGAGGATAGAAGCGGCATGGCGGTGGAAAGATCTAAGCGCAAAGTTTCGGCACAAGAAATTTAACCTAGCCCAGTAATATTTCCTAGATTAGTCTACGAAATAAGTCCCTCTCATAATTCATTGTCTATCATATTCCCTACCAGTTACCGTAGATCTATTATATCAATGCGACGTGGATGTCCAAGTCTCACAAGATTGCTCCCAAGTAGTTAACATCCTAGAATGTATTTAGAACAGTTGCCCAAGCTTAATTACTTTGGTAGTTAAGTAGCCAATATTGTAAGTGTTGAAACGTGTTGAAAATTATATCGTACAGATTTATATGCAACGTATTACTATATCAGTATCATATGGGATGTGGCTATCCTTTGTGTAGTGTATGCTTTCGATTGTTTCCATAATACACTAGATTGTGTCTTCTACTGTATAGAAACGTCTTTCACTTCGTCTTAAAGGGCAATGGACACCAAAAAATAACTTTGTCTTATAAAAACGAGCTAAAAATCTAGTTTCCGGATATAAGTGTCTTTTTCTCAGATGCGAAATACTAACGAAGACATTTAGGAAATAAGAAATCTGAAATTCAAATTTGGACTTCCGTGACGTCACTCTTCTCATGGGCGGGAAAAGGCCTAAACTTTGAAAATAAATATCTCAAGAACGGCTGGTCATAACAAATCGAAACAAAATTCTGTACACTTAGAATAATGCGTAGTATAATAATCAATCAAAATCTCTATATGCGTTTTTGGTATCCATTGTCCATGGAATTCAAATTTGAATTTCCGTGACGTCACGCTTCTCATGGCGGGAAAAGGCCAAAACTTTGCAAAGCAATAACTCTGAAACGGTTGGTCAGAAAAATCTGAAACAAAATTCTCTGTTCTTAGAATACTGTTTATTATACGAATCCATCAAAATCTCAAAAAGCAATTTAGGTGTCCATTGCCCTTTAAAGAGAGTAAAACTGTGTTTAATGAAATCATCAGATTAATCCGTCAGAAATCGATAATCGTAATCATTCTGAACGTCATAGATTCAGCTTTTCAACGCAGTACAGTACTCGTAAAACAGTAAATAGTACCTTTATTGTCAAGCTGCACCCAGCAACGGAGCGCTTCTTCAATGTCGCCATCTTTAATTTGAACGTAGCCATGTTTGTCGTCTATGGCGTACGTTTCAGCCCTTTCCGACTGACCAAAGAAGAGTTACATATTTCTCGCTATTTATGTATTTAATCCATAATAAAGTATCGTTACTGTTTAAGGCTCGCAAGAGAAAAGAATTGACGAAAAAATAAATATTCCACGCCAATTATGAGGACGGCTAGTTGGGAAAGCTCTGGCTATTCGCTAGTCATGATTCCTAGCTTTGCCCGCAACGCGCTATCTAGCATCTCAGAAGTCAACAATCAAATTTGAACTGTGGTGTTCGTTCAATACAGTGTAACTTCGAACTTTATAAGCAAGAATGGGCTCTCGCTTGCATGCTAAGCTAGAAGAAATTAAATATGACTCCTCTAAATTTAACCGAAGCTCTTTTGATTGGATGTTCGAAAATGACAGGGTTCGTCCTTTCCTGGAATGGATTTGTGACACAGTAACCCCTAAAATGGTTCTTACAGAAAACGAAGCAAAAAGGTGAGTTAAAAGCTCTTTGTTCAAGTTAAACATTTCATTTAATGATATAGACTTCTGTAGTTACGATGAGCTAGTGAAGAACAGGACACCTCTCCTCACCGGCGACAAGTTAACCGCCGCATTGGAGAGTTATGAAGCCGATGCCCGTGAAACCGAACTGAAAACCCGGGCGCGTATTGAGTATTTAAAAGCAAAGAAAACGGCTTTGACGCAAAAGACCCAAAAGCTGCATCAGACAGAGCAGATGCTTAGAAAACAGGCCAGCGAATACGAGGAGAAGAAGAAAGCTATACTAAAAATACCAGAAAAGCATATTAGCAATCTTGGTTATCCTGAACAATGGCTCTCGCACGTGAAACAACTTGAGGAAGCATTTGAAGCTATTACATCGACACTCGAAAACCAAAAGCCGTTACTTATGAGCCAACAGAACATGGCACAGTTTTTCGCGATTGAAAAGGAGTACAATGAAACTTTACAGGAATTCGTCAGTCGTCAGTTTTTCAATGTAAGCTATACGGATGTGTTTCAAGTCGTTTATATACACGAATTTGTGTTCTCCAGGGCATGGGCGATTTAGGGCATAACGAAGGAGATAACCAAGTGGGTGTTTTGGGTTTGGACGATCCTTTTGTGCTAGCTGGCTTAACAAACGACGTGCAAACTCGTTTGCGTCACAGCAACCACTTGGCTTTCTTTCAGACCAAGTAAAGAGTACCTTTTCACAACGTTAATTGAATCAGCTACATCTTCTTTCACTCCAGACTTCCGGAAAGCGAAGAAGATCGACTTTACCATGAAACGCTTTTAGCGGCCACACGAGCTGCGCTGCGTAAAGCACAAGAATTGGAGGAAATGTTGCAGAAGAAACAGTTCTCGTCACTGTCTTCCAAGTTAATGTAGGCTGATGTTCTAAGTTAAGCTTAGACGAATTTGCTCTTTCTATTTTCTTTTATTTCATTTTGTTTTCTATTCTTTTTCTTTACACTTTTCATATATTTGTTTTAGATCTGGTTAAGATTTAACATCAGTATTTTATAGCAATCCTCACCGCCTCTTCTTTCCTGTCTATTTACCTACAGTTACAGTGCAGAATAGCATACAGGCAAAGGCCAAGCTCGTTCCGCGATGCCGGGCTATTGCAGAACAGTCTAGACAAGCAGGGAAAAGACAACTCGCGCGTTATGGAATGCTGAATACGTTTTGCAGTTTGTAAAAAAGTCTTTTTTCACACTTTAAATTTAAAAAATAGTTAGCATTAACCAGTTTTGGTGTGGTTATACTTTAGATGGATTTTAAATAGCACAAAGGTAGTTTTTTAACTTTCAGCTATTTACGTGTTTCACTTATCAACTAACGCCGAACACCAATATTCAGAGATTTGTTTAATGGAAGCTCGAGTATATTTAATTTCATAGGAGTTCTTATTAAATTACTACACTTCATTTAAATTATTTTAAGCTTCCAATTCATTAATTATTATTTTTTATTGTTATTATTTTTTTTTACTGTATTAGACATTGTCTTGTTACGAATAGGCAGGAGCGTCGAAGAAAAGTGTATATGTTAAGCGCTTGTTCGCAAGATATTGACCTGTCTGAGCATTCACTTTGAATTTACATTAACTTATTGGAATGTTCAAAATCAGTGTAGATGTTGAGAACTTGCCAACAGAAGTGGCTGCGTTGAGGTCGAACTGGATGACACTCCGTAGCGCCGCCACCGTATCGTTGCAACGGTACGTTCAACAGTTATGTTCAAGAGTTACGGTGGGTGACTGCCGATTGAAACTGTACCGGCAGGAGTACTACGTGAGGGCACAGGTCTGTTAGAACTATCGCAGTGATTCATGTTCCGCAAAATTTATACTGACATTCAACATTGTTTCAGAATACGCTGTGGGAGTTGTTAAAATTCCAGTGGGCTCAAAACGAGTTGTTAATGATGACATTACGAGTAGAAGGCAAGGCATTGAGCGACGTCTTACACTCTTTGCAAAACCTAGTCAATGATTTACAGTCGAACATGCACCAGTGTGAAGAAAAAGAGGTAATTGTCTATCACCGTTGAAGCCTGCAAGTAATTGTTAGGTTTTAGGCTGCACTACGGAACAATTACACAGATTGGCAGCTAAAGTTGGAAAGAAATACATTTAGCAGCAAAGACAGAATGGGTTCAGCGTTTTGTACTCTTATGGGCAAGCCAATCAAATCAAATTTGATCACGTTCCGTATGGTCGCTGAACTAGCTGCGCGATTGAAAAGCGACGAAAGGGATACTGTCAATCAACTTCGCACTTTACAAGATTCTGAAACGTCGGAGCTTCAATTACTGTAATATTACCGTTTACTTTCTAGCGTTTTATTTATATTTTACTATGTATACTAATTCTTTCTATTTTTTTAAATTATTTTTCTTTCTTTTTTACATAGGTCTTATCTTGTTGAGAAATTATTGCCGTTAGCAGACTGTCAATCATCCGTCCAAGCCGCTCCTATAGCGCGGGCCACCAACGAGGTTGCGGCCCAATTAAGCAACGTGGAAAGCGCTGTGAAACCTTTGAACAAAGAGCTGGAAACTAAACGATCGGTAACAACTTATAAACTTCCGGTTTTCGGGACTGGGTCGCAGACATTGGCGGTCTTTGTCATTCGATAGTAATTAAACTTGTCTTTGTTCATGTACAATAGATGCTGGAAAGCGATAGCCTTGTCGCTCAAGAACACGTTTTATGGAAACATTTCTATACTGATCCCCAAGCGCTACTGAAGGCCTTCGACGCATTGTAAATACGTTTTTCTATTGTTATAAAAAATGGTGTCGGTATGTTCGTCTTGCACAAAATGGTGTCGAGATGTTACTGAACTATGCGAAATAAATGTTCATAAGGCCAAAGACCTGGGATTACAAAAGTGTCAGTTATTCATTAGCAACTACGAACGCTTTTCTTTCTTCTTATATTCCTGTTGGCGTTAGTCACATACTTTCCCAGAACAAACGTACGCTGATTCACATTTGAATAAGTGCAATAAAGAGGGTGACGATCCTCAATAAACACATTCGCTTGACAAGGATTTTGTACATTGTAATCGAATAAGGTTTTTCAAAGTTCTTTTCAAAAATAGGGCAATCAAATAAGGGCATTGTATTCCTTCTGAAATGTTCTATACAGAAGTCCTATTCCTGTTGGTATTAACGAACAGTATCGGCAATTCCTTCTGGGGCGTCCTTTCGTAAAAGTAGAGCAGAACAATTCATCCCCTTAATTGCTCTACTGCACCAATTAAGCGTTTCCAGATGTGGGGTAATGCAGATTCTAAGCAACGCCGACTTTTCGGGAAGTTGGAGATACTAGTATATATAGGGAGCGTCTTCTTGAGTCTGGCATAGTTGAAGTTACAACTGCTCAGGTTTCACAATCTACAATGAAGTGCTTAGTTGTTTTCGCAGCTTCCGTGTGCTTGGCGGTAAGTTTTCTGAATTTTTGCTAACTTTATTTCCTAGCACAATTGTACAATATAAGATTAAAAAGTAAAGAAAAAAATGTTCCCTCCAAATAGTCTTATTTTAACAATTCGGCAACAATGAAAATTCTCTATGCAAAAACTAGCACTTCCGTAAGCGCTGTACTACGCCATCTTCTGGCGAAGGTTGCGTTAACCGCGGCCAGGCTCTCGCAATCAGTGCTTTGGATCTTTTTTTTCGCCGGATCTTCGATCCTCACCGATCATTCGCAGTTTTTGCCGATCCGATCCGATCCTTCAAATCTTGAGAAAATTTAGATCCGGATCGGAAAAGATTAAGATCCGATCAAAGATCCGATCCGTTATTATATTATGACATTATAGTATATATGTCTCTAATATTATTCACACAAAAGAGCGTAGTATTATTTACACAAAAGCAAGGTAGCATCAGGACCTGTAATAATTAATCAGACTTTTTTAATTTCACATTTTTCTACGAAACTACGTTGTAAGTGCGCTACATTGTTGTCAGTCGAGTTACTAGTAGCGGCCACTAGGTGGTCTGAATGGATCGGTAAATTTCACCAAAAAAAAGATCCGATACATGCTCTTTTCGATACACCGCCGATCCGATCCGATCAAATGATCGGATCGATCGGATCGGGATCTTTTTAGAAAGATCCAAAGCACTGCTCGCAATACGAACGTTCACTGTTGCCAACGTGATTAAATTTGGGTCGCTTGCTTCAATCGCTGTTTGCTGACTTGATGCAGTATATTAGAACTTTTAATGCCTGCAGATCGCTTCTCCAGTGAATACCGAGGTTGCACCTAAAGCTGTGCCTACCATTGAATCGGTTAGCAAGAAGGTAGCTGACGCCATCGGTTGCGCCGTCGGAACAACTCCTTGTGCCAACGAACCAGTTAATGCGGCCGAAATCATGCAGGAATTAGGCTGCGCTATAGGCTTGGCCCCGTGTTTCTCAGGCTCGCAGGATACCCGCAATGCTCAGTACGCCGACGGTACCAATGGCCACCCACTGCCTGCTGAAGTGATCGCTCTCGGTCGCACTTTGGACGACAATATCAAGAAACTTATGTGCGTGTTGCCCGCTACGTGCCCTGACAACGATGATAACATAGTAATTACTCACACCAAGAGAATAGACTAGAAACGAGCATTATGACTGATTGTTTTACTCTGTATAGTTGACCTTTGCGATCCCGTCGGTAGAACGCGTTTTGGAAGAAGTTCGCACAGCGCCCGCCGTAGATCCCTTGATCGCCATGGGAGCTTGCCGTCTCGGTCTTACCAAGTGCGACTAAAGAAGCAGCAATACGACTGCGCCAGAATTTCGGAACTAGACAGTTTATTTATTTATCTTATAAATTATACACCGAGTAATACATGCAACAGCAATGAAACTGTCGTGGGTTAGATTAATTACTGGAGAAGTGCGGAGTCAACTGTAAACTATCGAAGCTTTTTCTTACCAACGAATAATTCACTCAGTGTTGGAACTACATTAACGTCCAAAATTACATTCACAAGATGCAAAAGAACTCCCCGGCTACACAGCGGGCTAGTGTATGTTTATAGGAAATAAAAAATAGGGTAAGACGATAAGTAGAACTAGTTGCTCTTTATTCGTTACACCGACTCTGTAAGGTCAAAAGAAACATCGTGCTTAATTCGGTATTAGAGCTTGTTCACATCAAGGCTTAAACATCTTAACGAATCCTTATTTCTAATCTTTCTTCCTTGTCCACTACAATCCAGTTGCCTGATTTTAGTCAAATTTTTTTCATCGATGCCTCTTATAGTTCTAGCTGACGATGGCTACGTGAGTTACCCTATACATGTTGAAACACTAAATGTTCTTAAGTGTCTAGGTGTAAGCCATAGAGTAAGGTATGAAAAGAGAAAATATGCATGTGTCAAGGTCTGTGACAGGAAAATAGAAAGATAAGAGGAGGAGCCAATTGAAGTGGTTCCAGTGCGTGAGTCGAACTAAAGTAAGCTTCGAAAGTTGACACGAAGTCCCATAAGGAAGGGACTGCATGTTCTCTCTCTTTTGTTTCATTACTCACTGGTTCAAAAAGTCCCTTAATCCAAAAAGAAACTAGTCAAAAGAATTTCCACTGAAAGGGCTAAAACTTCGTCATGAGAATCTACAGGCGTAAAAGCCAATACATCTTGGATCATTCTAGCTGCATTTACATTTCACGCTTTCATTTATAAAGCTTTTTCTTTATAAAAATGTGCTACATAGTGAAAAAGTCGACACTCACCTTAACATTTCTAGTGATCAAAGCATACTATGTTGCTATATCGTTCTGAATATTCCGTTGCATTCGTTACACAGCGTCGTTCTTCGATTTTTGCGTCTTCTAAAACTATTCCGGAGTATTAGTGTCTGACCCTAGAGATATTGTTTCTTACAGTAAACGAAATTTTAAATCCATTTTTATTCAATTTTCGGCACTTAGTAATCACGCAATGAAAATATTACCAATTTCGTACACAGAATACGGCGATTTTTTTATATTCCTTTCCCAAAGAAGTGTTCCTTTCCACTTAATCCTCTTTCAAAGACACATCGCACTATTTAATGCATTGTAATTTCTTACAGCCGTGGAGTTTTCTGTGGTAATTAACCATAATTTCCGTTACATTTCCCTCACGTTGCAATTTACCCAGTTCCCCTCTACTAGAAACGTCTTTTCTATTGACATAGAATGCCATATAACACAACATATCCCGCTTATCTATATTACGCCTATCCGGCGAAAGTAGTGGAGTTACCCACATTCGCATAAACAATTCCGTGTAACAGAATAAAAATTTTACATTTTATTAAGCATATTTTACACATTACGTCGAAAAGACAAAAAATGCATCACATTTCCTACAGACGAGATTTGCCGCAAATTGTCTTTCCACACGATCTACTCCAAAGTATCTAAAGAATCCACCTATACTTTTTAGTTCCACAAACCGTTACATAAACCGTAAAAGATATACTATCAAATTAACTTGTCAAGCGTGTTCTGATTCTACACATTGTAGGTATATATGCCCCCGAAAGTTCTTTATGAGTACTTAAATGCTTCTGCAAAATAGTTGTGTAACGTATATACTGTACAAAGCAGTATTATGTATATTACATACTACACAAAACCCTTCTGGACCTTGCAGCGTCTCACCCGTAATTGGATAATTGCCGGTGACGCACTTCTTGTCTTTGTAGTACAGGCGACCCTGGCTATAAATGTGAAACTTATTCTCGAAGTAAGTTCAGTTACAATCAGAAAATGAAGTCGTTCGTTGTTCCCGCTGTCTTTTTCGTGGCTTTGGCCATTGCAGGGGTAAGACAATTTTACACTTACATTTCTTGTTTAATTTTCTGGCATTTAAACAATTCCTTTATTTACCGCTAACCACTAATAATTATTAGTCCTAATTTTAACATTACATATTGTTTTTATGCTTACTTTTTATAGTTTCAGCGCTCAATATATTGTCTTAGTACTTTTGTCTTAACTATTGATAATTCCTAACAATAACTTCAATATTTCTTGTAGTTCTTAGCCCCTGTATCTGCTAAAGCAACCAATGCACCCGCTCAAGGTGCACCTGCTCAAGGTGCGCCAGATATCCCTCCGGCAATTCTTGAAATCATTAACCAGACTATGGCAATCGCTTGTAAAATCGGTTTGATTCCATGCGTGGATCCCGCAGCTCGGTCAGATAACCGTTTACCGGACTGGCTCTGCGCTTTGGGTCTTTTCAAGTGCGGTGCCAATGATACACAAAGTGCTAGGTACTTCGATGGAACATTCGGTCACCCTTTGCCCGTAGAAGTCATCACTGCTGCTCGTTCCTTCGATGACGCCATCAACAGACTGCTTTGCATTGTCCCTCTTACGTGCCCTAATAACTACG